>ML685800.1:2118901-2130658 GCA_007922175.1 Pelusios castaneus
TCCCACGAAAGCTCATGCGATTAATAAATCTGTTAGTCTTTAAAAGTCCCACAAGACTCTGTTGTCTTTCTACAATAGACTAAGATGGCTACCCCTTTGGAATTTAACTGAAAAAGTTGTCCTCTGTACCTGATGTGAGTTGCACCTCTAACAGGGTCTCCATCATGCTGCCATTGGAGATAAATCACAATCCTGGATTGGATCATGAACACAGGGTGCACTCCCATACTTGAAAGAGACTACGGAAACCACAAATTGGAAACTAAGTTTTGCTTACACCCCTTAGTGCTACAGGAAAAGCTATTTATGTTTAGCTACTCTTCTGACCTGTCACCATCAAAGTGTGGCTGGAAGAACTGCCCAAGGATGTTAACTATGCCATGGTAAATAAACAGCGTTCAGACTTCAACATTTGTTTTCTGACTGTCTCTATTCCTGAAGTGAAGCAGCCCTAAACAGTGTGGAGACTGAGGCAATAAGGAGCTACAGCTCAGCAGAGTTTTAAAGATAGCTGGAAAATGAGAAGATTCCAATCCCCAGTGTCAATGAGATAAAGTGGTTTATCTAGATTTGCACGCAGGAAGTCAGCTGCTAGACTTAGCAGAGATATAGGGAGTTGCTGACTGGGGAGATCACAACAAGAAATAGACCAGCAGGGCACCCTGTTTACAGAGCCAACCGCATTAAGATTAATCACAAGCTACCAGGAAAAAAAAAATTCAAATCAACCCAAAATCTAGAACCACTAACCTGACAACGGGGTTGGAGAAGAGTTCAGCTCCTGCTGGGCTAGTTCAGGAGGAGGCAACTCAACCTTTTCCTCCTCTGGCCCCCATCTGCTCTTCCTCTTCTTTTTAGGGGCAGCTGCAACCACCTGCTTAGAGGACTCTGAAGATGAGGAGGATGGCGTGGGTTCAGGAGTGCATTTGTGTTTCAGGCTGGGTTCTGGCACACAAGGCACCCCTATGGGGCTGTTCTTGGCCTTACGGAACTCCTCCAGCTTCTGCCGGTAATATTTGTAGCCTTTGCTGTTTGGTTCGTATAAAAACCTAAGTGAATATATAGAAAAAAAAAAAAGTTGTGTGCAACAATTCCACTCAGAGAGGCTTAAACAGTGATTTGGCCAGGATCTCTCCTTCCCACATGGGCCTTGGAAATATCTCCTGCCTCCTTTAAACCCATTTCTTCCTCCTCACCCCTGGACACTTCTCTCCCCTGTGGTGCACATTAGACTGTAAGCCCCTGGGGACAGGGACCTTATCTCCTGTCTGTAAAAGCACTATGGCTAATGGTTACAGTACCAGAGAAATAGGGTTATTCTGTTTAGTAATCTGATGCCTTTAAAAGATCATGTCTTCAATGGAAGCAAAAAGTCCCCACATAGCCCACAGATGTGCTCGACGCAGCCTGTTCTAGTCCACAACAGACACATCAAATGGAATCATGGACTAGCGGTTAGAGCACATGCCCAGTCCAGCACTCAGATGACCAGAAAACCCTCACTTATACTAAGAGTCAGTCTATGTAAACCACCCTTCCTCTCCATCCAGAGCTCATTGCTACTGATTGTACACCTCCCTACAAAGAAATATGCATCTTTTTCCTTTCGGGTGGAGGGAAAGTCCTATTTCAATCTTTGTGGGTGGAATACGAAGTGTCTACAATCTAACAGCCACACAGATCAGACACACTCAGATTTATTACAAACCTACCCGTCACCCTCCCTTTGTTTCCAATATAAGCATTTTAACACAAAACCTTGATTCCCTTCTAACTTCCCCATTCCTCACCCTTCAGATGATTAATTTAATATAGGCTACAGTCTCTCATCCTCTGGGGTGTTCTTGCAGTTAGGTATGGGTACTTTCCATCTATAATTGCATGATTTTATGCAGGCACATGCAAACATGTTCTCTGCTTTATTCTAAAATTCACCAACATGTGATCTCGCTCTCCCTAACTCAGACAGAACTGCAGTGAACTTCAGTGGGGATCGTTTCAGAGTACAGGATCAGGACCTGCCCTGGAGTACATGAAGTAACCCAATGGAAGAGGTGATGTTTGACCTCCCCACCCCCCAGATGGGATTCCCAGCTAGGCTTTAAGGGAATTAAATGACAAAGTGGCTCAAATGCTAGCATGTCTGTCTGATATGCCACTCAACACGGGGGGTGGGGGCAGTCCGAGAAGGCGGGATGGGCAGCCAATATAACGCTATGATTTCAAGAAAGAACAAGCTCATTAAAAGCTAGTGATTATCGCTTCACTCCCAGAAAACGCATTGCCATCTTTTGCAATGGCAGAAACAATGAGCTGTCGGGTGAGCAGAGAAACTCGGCAGCTGCCAGTGGGGGGTTGTGTGGAAGGGGGCCTGTCAGATAAACGGATAAGAAATTTTCCAAAGGTGGAAAGCGGGGCTCTGCCTGGAATTTAGTTCACCCTACACAGCAGCAATGAATCTGAGCACCCAATGGAGGCCCATGGTGAAAGGCAGCTGCTGGGAAGGGTGAGAGGATTCACATTAATACTATTGCTGGCAAGGGAGGGCGAGAATAGGGAAATCAGACAGCAACCAAATGCCAGACAGCTTTTTAGAGTATTTTCTGCTCAGAAATGGCAGGCTTGGGTTCTAGGCGTGTCCTGTAGCAGGAACCAAGCAGAACAAGAGCTGCGTTGCACTGCACAAGAGGTAACCGGCCTGGCATACAGCAGTGCCCACTATTTATAACACGATTTTGGCTGCTACTGTAATAAGTGCTGAACAGACGGCGAGGGGAGATAGCGTCAGCACCCAACATTTACCAGCCTGTGCCCGGAGGCACTAATGAGCTCTGTGCCCACCAGAGCACACTGCAGGATCAGGGTAAGACAACAAGAAGAAGAAGAGACTAAGGGCAGTGAAAACGGACACAGCATACACGCAAAGGGATCAGGTGACGGCAGCACATGCCATTTACCTAACAAGAAGATACAACGATAAATGCTGACTCATTTCTAGTAGCCACCGACATGGAAACAGGACTAAGAATGATGTGAATGAGGAGAGGGGAACGTACTCAGGAAGATGGTTCCATGCACGGAAGGGGACATGAAATGGAAGAGTGGCGGCTGCTTCAGGAGAAGTGCACAGACAGGGCACTGCCATGTGGGAAGAGCAGAAAAGATCACACTTCAGGACAATTCAACCTCATTAACATGCAGAAAGATGGTGTGAAGTGGTTGGAGCAAGGGGCTCTACACCCAGCTTTGCTACTGGGCAAGTCACTTCATCTCTGTGCCTCAGGTGAAAGGCACAATGGGAATGCAAGGTCTCAATTCAGTCTCATCATTCTGCAGTTTGTTTGATAAATCTTATCACAGACGCATCTCTTACAAACCCTGCTTAAAGAAACCCCCAAACAAAACATGCCCACGGAGGTGTTGGCTTCTTCCTTTACCTGAAAGCATGGTTCTCCCGGTTGTTCTGCAAGGCAATAGCTTCCACCTCTGGACCCCCATCTGCTATGAACCTGGCCAGCTTCTCAGCAAAATTCTTTGTCTCTTCATCCTCTGGGGGTGAAACTTTAAGCAGGCTGTCAAAACTGGGCCCAACTCACACACCCAACAGTCAAAAGCCTATCTGTTCTAAGAACCCCAAGAGTGGAATAACAAGGGCAAGAGGAAGGGTTTATTTTCAAGAACAATGTAAATGTAACGAAACACAGTCAAATGGTCAAGAGTTCATATCACTGGGAAAACAGTGAGACATCAGCTAGTGCGATGGTTCTGTATCCAGGCCAATAGCCAGGACTTTCTGTGAGCCAGGAGGCAGGTGAGACTAGATTACTATATATGCCAGCTTTCCCTTCCAAACACCCCTATTTGTTTCCTGCACCTATGGAAGGCACCTAGTTTCATCCCGCTGTACCGAGTCCTTGCTCACAGCACAAAACCATAATGCAATCAGCTGTCTCTAGTTTAGGGCCCCACTTCCGAAGTCAGGGGGAGCTCTGCTTGGATTACAGCCCTAGGGCATGAGAGTGGTTTGTATTATTTCCACCGTTGTGCTGCTGGGCAGCAAACGGGGAAAGCAGTGCTCCACACAGAGCCTAGGTCCCACCCTTGCTTGAAAGAGAGGGCTACTGCAGCAGTAGGGAGAGAGCTCTGACCGTGAATTTTGTCAGAGTAATTCCCCCTTATGAGCAATCCACACGTATTTTAGTTACATACACCTGCCTTATGCAGTACTTCCCATCTGCAGAGCAGAATGGCATCATGGTCTAGTGGTTAGAGCACAGGAGTAGGAACCTAGGAGATCTGATTTGCTGCATGGGCTGGGCATGTCATAATATTTCCTTGCCTCAATATCCCATCTGCAAAGTGTGGATAAAACCACTTAACTATTAGGACGCTGCAAGGATGAGTGAGTTGATTCTTGTAAAGCACTGTGGACTTAAAAAACTCTATAAAATCTCTGCTACTCTGTAAGTGTTAACTAATAAATCTTCAACACCTTGCCCTGGTAAACAACAGAATGCTCTTTTCGTAACCGAGGAAGTGGAAATTAAGTGATTTGCCATGGCCACATAGCAATTCTGTGCCAGAGGCTGAATTAGAAGTGAGACATCCATGACTGCTAAATCACTTACCACTCCTCCCTCTGAAAATACTTAAGATTTTGCATTTCACTGCCCAGGACATGAATCCATTGGCAGATCATCTGCTCCTGTTGCTTTTCCACCTGCAGCCACAATTCCCAATTTGCAAGAACCCATCTGTTACCTATGGAATTATGTTGCAGGAAGAATGGAATGGCTTCCAAAGAGGAATAAGCAGCAGGAATGTGGGAATGAATATAGAACAAACAAAGAACCTGTTTCCATTTAAAGAAGCAAGACAGCTTCTAAATCTATTGTCTTTCAGAGCTGGAACATCACTTTCAGGCTCAAACAATGAAGAGCATTCTTCCTTCTCACTCCCTTTCTTGAAGACGTTTGAGAAATTCTAAAATATGCTCCTCCACTTGAAGCAATCCTGGAAGCTCTCAGTGTGTTGGACTCACATGAACTTCAATGGATCTTTCATGTGTGGAGGGCTCACAGGATTTCTCATGGACTCAGGAGATGAAAAGAGTGGAATCAGAGTGGTTGCCAGAAAACATCATACAACTCCGTCTGTAACAGTGCTTTACTTACAGGCAGCAAGAGACCAACAGCAACTTGCTGCAATTCCACTTGGTACGGTTCTTAAAATATCTAACTAGCAGCTACGGAGAGAACTGACAAAGAATTCACAACCTTCATTTCGCGAGTGACAGATTGTGCTCCAGACCCCATCATTTACCTTTCTGACAAGAGGACGTCTGTGAACTCTGACTCTCTTTTTTCATCTCTGCTACTTTCTTTCTGTAGTAGAGGAATTCCCTGCTGTTCTTATCATGTAAAAATCTGCAGCGGATAGGAAAAAAAAGTCACTAAGACATGTTTTGAGCTTCTAATGTTTCTGATCATGTGGTGCAAAGTAAAAAATAACTAGACAAAAATCAGAAGATACATACTCCAAAAAATTTAAGACTCCATTTATAAATTGCATAGCCTATAATGCTTTAAATCCACAAATCTCATGGCATTTTAGGAAGGAACGCAACCTTAGCCCCATTTTACAAAGAGAGAAATGGTCACCCAGTTGACCAATGACAGAGAGGATAGAACCTGTGGTCTTCTGACCCCCTGTGCTCTTATCTGCAGGCCACATTGGCAGAGAGTCAGGGCTCCTGGGTTCTCCTCTTAACCGCTACTGATCTGCTGTGTGTCCTCAGCAACGTCACATTGCCTCTCTGTACCTTAGTTGTCCCACCTTTAAAAGAGGGCCAATAATACTCAGCTTCCTCAGAGGAAATAGTTAGACGTAACTGAATGTAATTGTAAAGCGCTTAGGGATCAATGACTAGCAGGCTCTCCAGATGGCACTTTGTGAAAATATATGCAGGAAGTGACATTATGAAGATCCAACACCCTTCCCCAGAAGATCACTAAGCCCCTGCTCTTGCAATAAGCTCTGCGCATGCAGGGCCTACGTTCTTCACATACAGATACAATATGCTGCTTTAGCCCACAAAGGTCATTAAACTTACGAAAAAGCTGGATTATCCTTGTAGTCTTCCATAGCGACCTTTTCTAATTCTGGTCCCCCTTCGGCCACGAACCGAGCCAGCTTTTCCACCACTTTCCGGGTCTCTGCATCCTCTGGGGGTAAAACTTTAAGCAGGCTGTCAGTACTGGGGTTCAACTCACACACCCAACAGGCACATTACTTCTAAGAACCATAGCGGTAGACAAGAGTGGGATGGGGATGAGGAGAAAAACGATGAAATGGGGAACCAGTCTTACACAGCTGCACAACTCACTAATCTGATTTATTCTCAGGCCTGACCAGCCCAGTGGGAAAGGAATGATCTGACTAGAACCTTTTACAAGAGAAATTACAAGATTTGGATTCCTTATAGTTTAGGGTTCAACTGCAATTTCATATGTAATTAGCTACTAATAATTCTAACACACACAAAGAAGTGGGAACAATGTGGTTGCTTTTAAAATGAATGGATTGTTCATGAAGGATCACAGATTTCAGTTCCCGAGAGGTCACTCCATCCACATACCAAATACAGACTGGGCAGTGGGTCCTAAGGTTTCTCATGCTGCACCTGCTAGCGTGCCTTAACTTTAACCAGGAAGGACTACTACGATAGGCGAGAGAACTCGCTCTCTGAGAAGTTACACTTTGGCCTCTCTGCTGAGACTGCGAACAAAGGGCCAATTTTTGTCAAATGTCCTGGGAAGTCCAAGAGGGGACACATGTTCACTAAGAACTTGAAAGAGACCAAGCAAATTTCACATAGGCCATTTAGACTTTGATATACTGCAATGTTCTTTGTTCTCCTTGATATTCCAACCTGACTAGGGTCATAGATTTCAAGGCCAGAAGAGATCATAGCAATCACCTAGTCCAACCTCCTGTATACTATAGACTGTATATTTCCCCCAAAATAATTCTTGGAGTACCTCTTTTAGAAAAGAAGCCAATCTTGATTTTAAGATAAGGAAAGAAGTTCATGTTAAGATGTCTGAAATGATGATTTCCTAATGAAGTTCTGGAAAGATGGGAGGGTTTCACTTCTCTCTGAGCTCTATAACTTGTGTAGTGTTCAAAGAACCACTCCCAAAATGGAACCATACATTTTTAACTGATTAAAATAGAAACCAGATGTGTTTCGAGACCACCATTTTAAAAAGAGTTGTGCACCAGCCAGCCTGCCTTCTAGCTGCGGAAAGGCGGATACCCTTCTGCCACTAACATCTAAGCAAGCTCAGCTAAGTGGAGGGAAGATTAGAACACATCCTTCCCATCCCTACTCCTTAGAGTGTGAATTTTGTCGTGGTGAAGGTGCTGACTTGTCAGCCCTGGAGATGAGCGTCCTCCATCCACAGCACAGGCAATGGTCAGTAAAGCTTCCTCTGCACCGGCTTACAAATGCATATCAGCCCCAGATTGGAACAACAGTATCCAAGAATGAGGAGGGAGTTCAGTCTCCATGCTCCAATAATTTGATCCTCAGCCACTCATGAAGCTGGCAACAAGGGGGCCAATCAATGCCAATTACAGAGTTTATAATCTGTGATGAAGACGCCTGTCCATTGGGATCTGGATTGAGAACTATCAAGTCACAGCACATGTGACATTAAGATCTTTCCAATGAGAAGCATCAGGCAATAATTCTTCCCCATAAAGAGAAGACTGAGGAAGCATTAAACCAAGTTCTGTTTCCCAACTGAAACCGTACTGCTAACTTAAGTGAACCTGCATACAAAATAAATAAGAAGAAAACTTCAGTTTAATAGGATGTAACTTACTTTTAATTTCCAACCATTGCTCATAATCCTCCTCTTCATCATCGTCTGGTGACTGAAACACACTGAGGCGATTAGCAACTGGCATCTGTTTGGAATGGGAGTAATTCTTCACTTGGTTCAGCATGCTGCTTGTGCTCAAGCTGGGACGTTTCCCGATCAGGATGGGTTTTTTCCCAGCACTTGAAGCAGAGGTGTTTGCAGAAACATTAGCAGAACTTGGAGAAGGTTCTTAGAAAAGGAGAAAGGGAAAAAAAAATCAATCCTGTATCCTTTCTGATTTAATCTGTGTAGTTTGCATGTGACAATATATGCACTAATATGGTTATAACAGTTGATTGACCATGTCTATTTCAGTATTTAAAGAAACCAATTCTAGCAATCAGTTTACATAATCTAACTTTGGGCTCCTTAGTGCGAAGACAACTTTATAGCAGGTCTCATGTTGCTGTTGTCCGAAAGGGGAAGAAGCAGGGCCTCTTGTGGCTCAACAGTCAACTTACCAGTACTTGATTTTTCCTTCTGCAGCTTGAGAAACTGCTGGAGGAAGCTGCCATCATTGGCAAACTTGTTGGAAACAGAGGCTTCATTTTCACCACTTTCATCTCTAAACATACAAAAAAAAAAAAAAAAAAAAAGGAGAAAGAGGACACGCTTAGCAAAACAAACCAGGGGTCTTGTGGCACTTTTAAAGACTAACGAATTTATTTATTGCATTAATTTTTGTGGGAGTAATCCCACTTTGTCAGACATCTGCAAATGGAAAAAGAAGTCAGTATAGAAAGGAGGGATAAATGCAGTGATGCTTAATGTCCTTCCCTGTAGTGCATACAGTGAGATAAAATGCCAATAACCACTTACCTCTGAAGGTGGAAAGGGACCATCTGTCTTAGTAATAAACAATACCTCCCAATCACAAAAACTTTAACCTTACCAATCAATAAACCCAACACCCCGTTAGGTATTAGCAATCTTTAATATATTAGAAAGTAGGTATTAGTAATCCTTAATATATTGGAAAGTGAAAGAGGAAGTTTAGCAAGTCACTTATTCTAAACTTACAGTCAGCCATGGTCAGAGCTGGAATTAGAATTCAGTAGTTCCTCATTCCCAATGGGGCGCTCTATTGCTTTCTCCCTGTACAGAATGTCCTTAAGTTTTCTAAAGCTTCACGTCCATTGAGTTGGCCTATACAGAATTATATGTGCATTCCATCCAGTTCACTACCCACCCTACTAAAACAGGGCTGCTGCTAGCCAAGTTTCAGTATCATTTCCCTGAGCAGCATGGGAAGGCATTTTTTCAGAGGACTACCCTCATCAGACCATGCTTGAGATTAACCCCAGAGTGGTTTCCAAAACAAAGTTTACATACTAAAATTATCAGGCAAGAAGCCCCAGGGGAAACATACTAGGACCCTGCTAGAAACAATCATGTTTAACTGTTGTTGATAGCCGTTTAACCATGGACAGTACTATAGAAAGTAGAAAAGACACTGAAAACTGCCTAGCCTAAAAGGAAACAAGGAGTCCTGTGGCACTTTTAAAAACTAACAAATTTA
Organism: Pelusios castaneus; assembly: GCA_007922175.1. NCBI lineage: Eukaryota > Metazoa > Chordata > Testudines > Pelomedusidae > Pelusios > Pelusios castaneus. Next base: position 2,128,349 of record ML685800.1, read on the forward strand.
TTTATCTCATGAGCTTTCATGGGAGAAAAATCCCACTTTGTCAGATGCTTCTGATGAAGTGGGATTTTCTCCCATGAAAGCTCATGTGATAAATAAATTGGTTTGTCTTTAAAAGTGCCACAGGACTCCTTGTTTTTTTGCTGAACTGGACTAACTAGCCTAAAAAGGAGATGTTCAATTGTACTAAAGGTTTTGGGGTTTGTTTTTTTAAAAAAAATTCAAGTCAGATATATAATGATTTCTGAAATAAAACTTAGTGACAAAACCCCACAATTCATACACACTCATTGAGTTGAGGGGGCTGTTGGCTGGCCAGGTAACTCTGTTTTGCTTGTTGCTCCATTTTGGCCTCAATTTCTTTCTTCTTCTGTGCTATCAATTCCTCTTGATGAAGGATGTTCATATTCATCTTCACAGATTTAGATGGTGCAATGCCAAACCACCTGCTAGCTTTCCCTGGAAAAACAAAGTAGGATCAAAATTAAAATCCCTCTTCTCTTTATGAGGGCATTTTGTGAGTTATTAGGGTGCTTGTAAATAACTTCTGAAGCATGAAAGAAAAAGCTAACAAGCCACATTCTGCTTCTATTATTCCTGACTTTTACACCATCTGACCTGGGGACATTTGATAAGTTGATGAATCTCTAACTCAGGTCTGGGCTACACCTAAAACTTAGATTGATCTAGCCACATGGCTCAGGGCGATGAAAAATCGCACCCTGTACAATGCAATTAGGTCAACCTAATCCCCACTCTATATGCCATTAGCTACCACCTTTCGAGGGGCGGGATTATTTACTATAGTAACTGTCTGAATTACTGTCGCCTCACTGTAGTGCTTGTAGAAGAGCGGTTTCAAACTCTTCTTCCTTGGGAGCCAGTTGAAAAAAATCATTTATGCCCATGACACAATAACGCCATCTTTGAGCAATACATTCCATTCTTTCAGCGGTAGCAGCAGGGGGTATCACAACCCAGTACCTGAGAGTCTGGGTCCCGACCCGTGGTTTGAAAACCACTGTTGTAGAGTACACGTGGCCGTAGATTGTCCCCATAACAGGATGCTGCTGGGAGACAATCTACACTATGCGACTGCTCTCACAGATCCTCAAACACGCAGTGCTCCAGAAAGACAAGGCGTTAGTAAATCCAGTCAGAGACATTTACATTTGAGAGGGAAAGGGCTTGGCTCCGTCAGTCCCTTACAACACCACAGTCTTTTAAAAGAAAAAAGCCTCCCTCACTCGTGTGGCCGGTCACACTGCAGGTGCTGGTGGCTGGGCTCCTTGGAGGGGACGGGGCAGGACGGCTTGGGGCTTCTAGGCCCGGGCTGGGACAGAGATCGCAACCCCCCAGCTTGCCCTGCTGCTGCGAGGCGGCTTTGTGGGGGCGGCCCTGGCTCGAGGAGGGGGCTGATACCCCGCAGCGAGACTCGAGGCCCTGCTCTGGGGATGGGGCCACCCCCCTGCTGGGGATGGGGCAGGGAGCCGGGCCTGGCTGGGGGGGGGCTCACTCAGAGGAGTGGGGGAGGAGCTCCACACCTGAGCTGGGGGAGGGGCGGGCCTGGGCTGCGGAGACAAAACTGGTACCTGGAGCATCCCGGGAGTTGTCCATTTTGCTATTCCTACCCCACAATGCAACGCGCCTACCGGGGCTTATGGGACGGACACGTGGGCGGGCTAAGGCGCCCCCAAAGGATTCTGGGAGTTGTAGTCCCAGCCCCCCCGGAAAGCGGGGCGCGGGGGTGTGGTTCGGGGGGGATTGGAGGCCATCTCGCGGCCGTGGGAGGCCCCAGAGGCTACCCAGACCGCGGCTGCCGGATTCGGCCCTCCGCCCCCGCGAGCCAGGCGGAGGGGAGCGACTACAACTCCCAGGTGCCTTTGCGCCCGGAAACCCCGCCGCCAGCGCCCAGTTCTCGCGTTATTTGTTGACGCCTCCAAGCGGGGCGCGGCCGGGAGCGAAGAGGCCAACGCTTCCCAGCAGCCTGTGGGCGCCGATTAGTTCTCGCGTGAGTTACGCGCGCCGCCCGGCCGGACTCCATGTCCCATGCGCCCTTGCGCGGCGAGCCCTCCCGCCCCGCGGCGTTGTTGTGGCGGCGGCGGCCCTAAGATGGCGGCCGTGGCGGCGGGCGGCTCGGGCTCGGCGGCTCCTCAGCAGCAGCCGCCGCCGCAGCAGGCGGCCGGGGGCGCGGCCGGCTCGGGCTCCGGGGGGGCCGGCGGGGGCGGCCGGCCGGGCGGCGCGCGTAACTCACGCGAGAACTAATCGGCGCCCGCCAACGCACGCCCCCCGCCCCCACACCAACGCCGCGGG
>ML685800.1:2131058-2254525 GCA_007922175.1 Pelusios castaneus
TCGGGCTCCGGGGGGGCCGGCGGGGGCGGCGCGGGGGCCGGGGAGGGGGCGGGCGGCGGGGCCGGGGGCGAGTCGTGGTACCTGGCGCTGCTGGGCCTGGCCGAGCACTTCCGCACGTCGAGCCCGCCCAAGGTGCGGCTGTGCGTGCACTGCCTCCAGGCCGTGCTGCCCCGCAAGCCGCCGGCCCGCATGGAGGCCCGCACCCACCTGCAGCTGGGCTCCGTGCTCTACCACCACACCCGCAACGGGGACCAGGCCCGCGGGCACCTCGAGAAGGCGGTGAGCGGCCCGCAGGAGGTGGCTGAGGCGCTCCCTGCCTGTGGGGCGGGCGGGCGGCTGTCTGCCCCGGCCCCTCGCGGCTCAGCAGGGTGGCAGGGCCATGCATGGAGCGACAGGCCGCCCCAGAGAAAAGCAACCCGACTATCCCCTTTCTTCGGGCTCTCGTGGGCTGCCACCCGCTTTCCTCCGATGCTGGCGCCCAGGGAAGCTCGCCCAAAGAAAAGGGGAGCCGTGTTAGTCTATTGTAGAAAGACAACAGAGTCCTGTGGCACACTTTCCTATCTTCAAAGCGTCTGACGAAGTGGGATTTTCTGCCACGAAAGCTCATGCGATTAATAAATCTGTTAGTCTTTAAAAGTGCCACAGGACTCTGTTGTCTTCGAAGAAAGGGGTCAGTCTTCCAGGTGCCGCGTCGTTTCGGCTGGACGCCGACTCTCACGGCGACCCCTCTGGAAATTGCCACAAACGAGGGGTCTCGGGGCACTTTTAAAGACTGAGGGAGGTGTTTATTGCACAGGCTTTTGTGGGAGAAAATCCCACTTCGTCAGACGCTTGGGGGGACGGACACCAAAGGTCTCTCATCTTCCCAAAGCAGGATCTTAAGATGTTAAATCAACTGAGTTGGGAACTCAGGTATTCACCTGGTCCCTTGTTTCTAGTTTCTGCTACCCCTTCCCACACCATATTTTGTTACGTTCCAGAGTAGCCGTGTTAGTCTAGATCAGCAAAACTTAACAAGGAGTCCTGGGGCACTTTTAAAGAGTAACATGTTTGTTTATCGCATGAGCTTTTGGGGGAGAAAATCCCACTTCGTCCGAAGTTTGAAGAAGCTTCCATCTTCAAGCGTCAGACGAAGTGGGATTTTCTCCCACGAAAGCTCATGCAATAAATAAATGCTAGTCTTTAAAAGTGCCACAAGACTCGTTGTTTGTGTTGCTGAACTAGACGGACACAGTTACCGTTTTGGAACTTATTCCACGTGGGGAGACCATGCTGAGTCCTTGACTGAGGCCCATGGGACATCCTCTGGCTATGGTGATTTGCCAAAGAAATCATAGAGTGAGACACCGAGTGGTTTGTGGGGTAGGTTCTTAGGTGAGCCCTATGGGGTGTGAACTAATCCGTTGTCTTCTCTTACAGTGGCTGATATCGCAGCAGGTATCCTTTCCTGACCACCTGAAAGTATAATTAACAGCTGAAAATCTACTTTTATGGTCTGGATCTAATCCAATGGTTTTCACACCACGGGTTGGGACCCAGTCCTGGATCACAGACCTTCAGGCACTGGGTTGTGGCACCCCCTGCTGCTGCTGCTGCCGCCAAAAGACAGGAATGCATTGCTCAAAGATGTAACTGTTGGGTCATGGGCATAAATGATTTTTTTTCAACTGGATCCCAAGAAAAAAGTTTGAAAACCGCTGATTTGATAGAAAACATTTCTGCAGACGAAACTGGCCTGAGTGAGTCTGATTCAGTATTTTGTAGGTAGTTCTAGCCAATTCCTTGGGGGGCGGGAGGGCTTCTTTTTTAACTCTTTAAGCTTTGTCTTGGCATATTGAGCATTGATGGATGGAGTAATAAGTATGGCAGCAAAGCTTTATATTTACTTAACTCTGATGCTGCTAGATTCCACAGTTTGAAGATGTTAAATTTGAAGCAGCAAGTCTCTTGTCTGAACTGTATTGTCAAGAGGTAAGTGCATTGTGGCTCCTCCTAAAATATGGTACTTTGCTGATCTTAAGTGCCCTAAAGATGGGAGGGAAGGGTTTTGGCATTTTAAATATTTTTTTATTAGAACCATATGTGCGCACATCAGTAACAACATACTGTGAATCCTGATTATAAGTGGTCTCTGGTGCAAGGAGGTTTCATTTATAAGTGAAGTAATAATGGAAGTTCCAAGGTGTTTCAATATGTAACATTATCCTAGCTGCAATCATAGTTACAGCTAAGCAGTTGTGTGATAAAATGAGTTTATTATCCCCACTTATTCCATTACTAGTTGTGGTGGAAAGGGCAGGCTAGCTTTTTGGAGGTTGCCTGAGATACCTTGAATATTTTAGATCAAATTTAGTAAAGCGTCTTTAAAAGGGGTCCGCAGTTTTTTCAAGCAAGCCCATATGTGTTCTGTAGTATGCATGCATATTTGTGCACATCTGAAGGGTTGTATCAGTGTACAGATGAATTTATTTACTGATGTTCAGCGGTCTTTGGAGGACTGAAAATGTGATCGTCAGATGTTTTTCTATTTTCAGTTTTCTTTCCAGTTTTTTACTTGAAGAATTTTTACCTCTTCATAGGTTTTTAAATAGGGACCAAACCAGAACACCTTTCCTGAAATCTCACTGCTTTTAATGCTGAAGACACCTTACATAGGTTGGTTTTACTGTTGACTTTAAGGTACATATTTTGATTTCAGAATTCAGTTGATGCAGCAAAGCCTCTGTTGCGTAAAGCCATTCAGATTTCACAGCAGACTCCATACTGGCACTGTAGACTACTTTTTCAGCTTGCTGTAAGTATTGTTCAGGTTCTTATAAAGCTGCACAAGAGTGTGAAAATGGCAGGAAGAAGTATAATACTGTTGTAAATGTCTTGATTTTTTGCAAAGAAAAGAGACGACTTCTGTACTACTATAGAAGCAACAAGGCTTGGGTGTCTCTCTTGATCCCGTGGCTGGGACTAGTGTGGAAACTGAATTGGGGGTGCGTGCTTCATGTTGTACTATTGTGGCAGACTGCAGTGGAGGCTAACGCAAGCCTTCCTTGCCTGTATTGGTGGTACTATGGCTGGCAGGAGAAGGAAGCGGTAGGGGGAGTGGAGAGTGAGTGATCTTCAGGACTCTAGAAGGAACATGGAATCCCTTTCAAAACATACGTAAAACAGAACTCTCTCCATAAAGCCCGCTGGACTGACTAGTGACTTTCCTACCTGAGGATGGTGTTGGTAATGTTTTGTATTGGTTCCACTGTTTAACTTGCCCTAATGTTCAAAGCAGAACTAGGTTAGAAAGTGGAATTACTGTGAAGGCCTCAGATCAACATCAGAAGCTGTACTCTTCCTGTTCCTAAATGTTCTTAGGCATGGCTTCAGTCTCATGTTTCACTTTAGCCTGGGTTTTAGCCATCAGCTGAGAACAATCTTGGAATTAGGAAGTGTGCTCGACACCTAGTCCTTTTGCTTCCCATTTGTTCAGAGGATGCTATTTAACTTATCTGTTGGGTATCACAGTCTGTAAGCACATCATAGTGTCCAAAGAGTTTACAGGCTAACTGAGCACTGAGAGAGGCATGTCGTGCTCTCTGCTGGATCTGTACAGTCATAGAGATAGTTGTTCAGCAATGTCTTTTCCAAGTTGTGCCTTTTCTCAGTAGCCTGCTAGATATGCAGAATAAAATGAAGGCTGTTTGAGAAGAATTGGAGGAATTAGTGGCTCTTTAGAGCCACTTTCTTTCAAAGGGAGCTTGCCAGACTAGTCTCTCAAAGGATGCCTTAACGGTCACCTGTATTCCTTTTCTTCATCCATGCTGCATAGGCTCAAAGAAATAGAAGAGCATAATTTCTTGAAAAGGATTTATTGTGTAATTTGAGTTGAGATTTTGAGAGCCTTGGACTTGTGTCAATTAAGGGATAAGTGTTTATTTCTCAGTGAATTGCATGCCTAAGTATACTTGCAAGAAATTTAATATCCAGTTATATTCTATGCTTCTGTGAAGGATTCTTCCTACAAGCCCCAAAAGTGTTGCTGGTATTGTGGCATGCTTCTTTCTAGCTTCTGCCTTATCACTGAGATGAATTAGCTTTCTGAGTGGAGATTGGGGAAATCCAGTTACAGAAAGTAAGGATGCGCCACAAAAACCCTTATGCGGCTCTTCCCTGGCCTGGAGCATTGAATCTCAGGTGGTGCTCTTAGTCTTTATGATCGTACCTTCACTGCCAAAGGAACCACACTGTGCTTTGACTGTACATGGGGTTTAGATTAGGCTGTGTATAGAATAATGACCTCTGCTTTATAATAACTTGTATATATAAAAGAAAGGTTTGTAGGAGTTTTTCTTGGAAATGTTGAGGATTTACTTAGAAGAGCAGTAGGGAAAGGCCTTCTGTTGTGTTCTGGTGATATGGAAAGAACCATGTTAAACAGTTGTATCAAACTTTAACTTCATAACAAAATGTCCAGTTATTGTGACACAACCACTAAAGCAAAAAAAGAAAGTTTGATTAATTCAAAATGTTAGTCTGGAAACTGACCAACTTTTTTCTCTTCAGCAACTGCACACACTTGAAAAAGATTTGGTATCCGCATGTGACCTTCTAGGAGTTGGAGCAGAATATGCCCGGGTAGTGGGGTCAGAATATACCAGGTATGTTCCCTTCACCTACTTCTCCCAGAAATATTTTAATTTATGTAGAGAGGCTGGTTGCAAATGAGCTTCTGTAAACCCATCATAATCAAACCAGCTCTTTTCCTGTGTTCTGTCTCTTAAATCTGAGTCTCTTGCTCTTTCTTATCCAAGGCTGCTTTTAGCAGAAACATGGGCCAAAGTTCTGGAGACCCTTATTCTTAAACAGAATTTTGTTTGGCTTCTTCATCTACTCACACCTTCCCAACATGCAGGCTTTAGTCTGTGGCTCCCTCACAAATAGGAACCTTTTCAGACATAGGTATAGACCTAACGCCCTAGACTCTTTCATTTATTGTGATTGACTCCTTTTTACAACCTTAAACTTGCCTTTCTCTTCTAGCTCTGGCAGTAACTTTATTGCAGTTCTGAGTGGGCCCCAGAGATGAAGGACGACAGGGGTTTCTATGGGCAGGTCTACACTACCATTAATTTGATACAACTTACATTTTGCTCAGGGGTTGAAAAAGCCATCCCCTCTGCAAAGCTAGTTACAGTAACCTAAACGCTGTCCGCGCTGGTGGTGGTGGGAAATGCTTTTTTGCTGACATAGCTTCTGTCTCTTGTGGAGGTGGAGCAGTTATTCTGATGGGGGAGAACTCTCGTGTTGGCTTACAGCATCTTCACAGCAGCACCAGTGTCATGCTCCTAGAGCAGATTAGCCCTCTGGTTTGGTTCATAGTCAGCAAAAGTTTGATTAAACTCTCCTCTCCCACGCCGCACGTTGTCTTATAATTTACCTTCTGTTGTGCCTTTTCTGTCCAAGGTTACTCTAAATCCCTCAACATTATTGCAATGCTAGCACCCAGCCAGTGCATTCAGCATGCTGCATAGTAATGAGGGAAGGCAAAGTTTGACCAAGGACATCTGTGCGCTGAGAAATAGAACTGTGGGGATCATGGCCTTGCAGAGCAGGCAGGACCTCTTTTTCATAGGATCTCCCATTTGAAAGACTCTCAATGATAGACCGCATGGGCTCAATTTACCACAAAAGGGTGAAGGGCTGAGTTTGTTCTACTAGGTTTTTGTCCCCTGGTTCTAGGCGGTCTAAGTGTGTTGCCTATCCCGATAGTTTGTTTCCTCTGACATAATGTAGTTTGTGCTGAAAAGATCTGCGGTAGTCTCCTACCCTGAGTTTTCTTTCATGAGTCTGTTTTGTTCAGGGTTGGTACCTTCTTAGAGCTATGAGACACACACACACATGTATATATTTTTTTTGTTTCAGGGCGCTGTTTCTGCTAAGTAAAGGGATGGTAAGTTGGATATATTTAAGTGAAACAAGTAACTTCAGTACATACACTTTATAGGGACAAAGTAAAGCTATTGGACTTGAAATTATATGTCTGAGTTGATGGTGTTATGTGCTTTCCTTGTGCCAAGTATATTCGGCTTCATTTCTGTAAGTCAGCGTGATGTGTTAAATGCACCTGAAATCTGTTCTTTGGCATGCAGGTTTCCTTTGGAGTCCAGTGTCTTGCCTGCTCACAATAGCAAAATCCAAGTAGTTTCAGGAAGAAGCCAAGTACCATTAGTTACTGGCGTATCTCAGGTTAGGGAAGTTTGATTATAATCAGCAAAGAAGCCCTTTTGTGGTGCAGGATGAAAGATCTAGTAACATATAATGACCAGAAGGTTGCCTTTAAAATTAACATTTTAAGACTACAATTAGGGATGTAAATAAACAAAACTCAATATTTAGAAGTGAAAAGCACTCAACAGCTTCCACTCACCTTCACTGAGCATTTAAACGGTCTTGCATTGTTAATACAAGTAATATTTTTCTTATAGCTTCTTCTAATGGAACGGAAACTACAGGAAGTGCACCCGCTCCTTACTCTGTGTGGACAGATAGTTGAGAACTGGCAAGGAAATCCCATCCAGAAAGAGTCGTTGCGTGTATTTTTCTTAGTGCTACAGGTGACTCATTACCTGGATGCTGGGCAGGTATGTGAATGTTAATTCTGCAAAGTTACATCTTTGGGAATTGGCGAAAGATTCTTGTCCAAGAGGTTGTGGTGAGTTCTGAAATTACTTATGGGCTTATGCCTTAAAGTAAACTAAACTCTGTAAGGCAAGGACTGTTGACTGTTCGGCATGTTTACTGAGCTATATGAATATTCAGGTGGTGTGTCCCAGATGGTGTGGTCTGTGTCTAATAGGAATCGACTTTCATAGGTGAAAAGTGTGAAACCATGTCTGAAGCAGCTCCAGCAGTGCATTCAGACCATATCGACTCTTCATGATGATGAAATACTACCCAGCAACCCAGCAGATCTCTTTCACTGGCTACCAAAGGAACACATGTGTGTGTTGGTCTACCTGGTGAGAAGCTTTGTTTTACTTAAGAGGCTGTTAACTGAGGAGATGTGGGATAAATGTGTTCTTTTTTTAACAAAGCATGGAGATACGATGCCATGTTCCTGAAACCACTTAACTCATTTTTAAAAAATTTGACTAGATTTCAGATTGAAGATTTAAATGGCTCTCTCGCTTGTGTTCTGGAGTTTGGCTCTAGGCTTTCAGATCCTTTTGAAAAGGTTATTTTTTTCCCCTCTCTTATGTTCTGTGGCAGGTGACAGTGATGCATTCCATGCAAGCAGGTTACTTGGAGAAGGCACAAAAGTACACAGACAAAGCACTCATGCAGCTAGAAAAGCTAAAAAGTAAGTATGGGAATTAAATCTGTTGATGACTTGCAAGGCACCGTTATCTGGTGCTAACCTAGAAATAACAAAAAATGCAATCTGCTTGCAAGAACAGGCAGCTCTAATGCAATCGAGCTGTTCAGGGTTACTTCCATAAACTTAAGCTTGGGGATTTACTGCTCAGCTCTAAGAATCTTTTCTTTGGTGTGAAACTTGGTTTTTTAAGAGCTGAGCCCAGAACAGGAATTCTTTCCCTACATATTTACTGGTTTGCCTGCGAGTTATAGGAGTACACGAAGATCAATTTACCTATTCCTAGCAGTTTTCCAACTGTTTTGTAGAATCTTGGCTAGCCAAATCACTGGACTATTCAGGATCTCGCTTATTTGAAACAAGGTCATGTTCCCTAGGGATTCAGATAAATGAAGATTGGACTGCCATTCTTCCCTGCTCAACAGACAATCCTTTAAAAATAGGTTAATTTCTAGAGCCCTGCACAGATACAAATATGTGGATCTGCATCTGATCTGCATCTGCAAGAAATGGTCTGCGGATATCCGCATGATTTGCAGGGCTCTATTAATTTCCCCAGTGGCAACTGAAACAGTAGGAGGGAGCCAGCTGGCTTCTCCAGTGCCACCAAGACTTCAGCATATAGGCTGCTGCACAAAAGTCTGTGCTGAAGCTTTGTTGACCTGTGTGAGGGAAGCTGGCTGTTGTAGTTACTTAGGGCCTCGACTATGGGGTTAGGAGGTTACAGAGCTATATAACTTTATTTCTTGAACTACTTTGCTTCCTCCTTCAGTGTTGGACTGCAGTCCTATTCTGTCATCTTTCCAAGTTATTTTGTTGGAACATATTATCATGTGTCGGCTTGTCACAGGGCACAAAGCGACAGCACTGCAGGAGGTAAAACTGTCTTTTGATCATTTCCGTGCTCATTTATGCTAATGAATATTCATAAATCTTCGCTGTAAATGTTGGTTTAAAAATATGAAAATTTAATTTCCTAATATCATATTCAGATTCCCACTGGAATCCCAGTAGTCTGTGTCACTACTAACATGCATAGCAGTGTCTGGAAATCCTTAATAAGACACTGGAAGGTTCTTAAGACATGAAATTAAACCACCTTCCATTCATCATCTGAGAGCACTTTGAAGATTTTACTTATGGGGTTTTAAAATAGTACAGCTTGCTAATGTTCAAAATTGACTTCCAGATGTTTTCTCCCTCGTCCTCTTTTCTGTCACTCTTACCTATGACACTATACTATCTTCACTCAGACCCATAACAGAGGTTGTCTTCATCTCTTTTCTTTCCCTGACTTCCACGTAGTATCCAGAACTTGACACTTCAGCCTATGCATATATAAGATCCGATGGTTTCTTTCTATTCATATATCTAAATCTGTCATACAGGTTCTCCTCTCCATCTTGACAACTGTAATCTCTTCCTACAGATAGCTTCCTGATTTTTTTTATTTTTTTTTATTTTTTTTTAAATGCAGTTGCAGATTAATTTTCCTTGTTTGTTCCTCTGATCAGGTCATACCGCCCTTTGAATCCTTCCACTGGGTCTCTAAGTCTCTCTGTTTGGCTCACAATCAGGCATATTGCCATGGTTTTCCCAGCCCTCTATAACTCTGCCCTTCCCTACTCATCTTTATTATGTCACTTCCTTCTTCCTCCCTTCTGATGGCAATATAGGTCTCAGCTGCCCTTTTGGCCAGTCCTCCAGCAGATGCATCTTCATTTTGTTCCATAAATAACTAATGAAATGGCAAATGCTTTCTGAACTGGGCCAGTGACCTTTTTAGATCCTTTAACACAGTGGTTTTCAACCAGGACTACACATGCCCCTAGGAGTATGCAAAAGTCTTCCGGGGCATGTCAGCTCATCTAGATGAGTGTTTCTCAGCCTGGGGAAGAGGTTTAGGAGAGGCACAAGTGCAGGACCAGCATTAGACGGTGGCAAACAGGACAAATACCCAGGGCCTTACACCACAGGAGCCTGAAGCTAAGTTACAAGCCTCAACTCCAGGTTTTGTGGCTTGGAGTTCAGACTCCTGAAAGGGGAGCAGTAGCCTGGAAAAGTTGAGAACCACCATTTTAGTGCTTCTTGCCACAGCACTAAGAAGAAATTAGCTAAGTAATAGTGGCTGAATAAAGGAGCAGTTGATGAAAGTTCATTTTTCTTACCTCCACCCCCTCCAACCTTTGAATGTTTTGCATCTCCTGTCTTTTTTTGTTACATGATCTCTTGGATTGTGAGCTCTTTGGGTTGGGAACTATGGCTTCATTTGGGTGGACAGTGCCCAGCACGCCAGGAGCTACCATAAAGAAAGTCCTACTGAACGCTGTCTGGTACATACAGCCCAATACAGGGAAAACCATATAACCTACTGATCCACCTGCCGCTTAGTTTGCAACATTTTGGCTCTGTTTTAAAGGTGCAAGGTGTAGCTTAACTTGGTTATGAGCAAATCATAGCAATAGGCCGAAAGGCAGTTGGGATGTAGGGGAGGCTCCAGCCTAGGCACAATATGGAAAGAATTGGTTTTAATCTTTTCAAATACTTTTTTCTAACAGATCTCACAAGTGTGTCAACTGTGCCAGCAGTCTCCCAGGCTCTTTTCAAACCACGCTGCGCAGCTACATACTCTCCTAGTGAGTGCACACTATTACTGTTGAACTTTGGCCTGTATGTGGCACCATATCTACAATTTCACCTTGATTATCACAGATAACTGTTGTGAGGGTAGTGATGGAAATCTCAGCCAGTTTTTTAGACTTGCACCAAGCAAGGCAGTCATTTTAATAATTTTATAGAACTCTTGTGTTTTGCAGCAAATTCCTGTTAGCTAACACCCAAGCATCTTGTAACAGCCATAGAATTGTTAAATATTTAAACTCTTCTTTAAAAATAGAGCCCATTTAATTATGGGAGCTTTGTAAGTGAACGTCCACAAGGTATATTGTCTGCTTTAAGCAGTGCATTTTGGTAACAGAACAAGCACTAGTGATTCACCGAGTGTAGAATTTGTATTTTTAATACTATATGAAACAAACAAATTTACAATAATGTGGTGAGAAGCTGGCAATACAGAAATTAATTGCTCTTAAGTGAACCAAGCAAAACCGAGGCTTGTTAGTTTCCAGCACAACACATATTAAATTGTTTTCTTGTTAACACCCAGTAACTCAAGGAGTTAGTGGATCAGACTTGTGACTCTCTCCTTGCAGAATTGCAATTTCACTATCGTTACTATAATACTTATCTAAAACACACTTTTTTCCCAGGGGCTTTACTGCATTTCTGTTAATTGCATGGACAATGCGGAAGCACAGTTTACTACAGCACTGAGGGTAAGGTTAATGCTATACCTACTTGCGGTAGTTTTATTAAAGGTAGAAGTAGGCGCAGAATAGCCTTCCCCTCAATTTCTCTGGGCTCTATTCTCTACTAATCTTTTGTGAGGCAGCCATGGATCTTGCCTTACATCTCCTTGGGTAAAGCAGTGCTGTCGTACCCAGTGAAACATCCGAATGGATCATTCCAATATTCCCATTGAGATGAAGGATTAAGACTTGGGGGGGGGGGAGATGCAGAGTCTCTTGTCATTGGTGCACACAGCTCTCTCTTCACTAGAGTGGATTCACGTGCACTATTTGGGACAAGATCAGAGGACCCTGTTCTCAAAGGGCTGGCTTAGCAGTTCAGTCTTGTTGAAAATGAGAGCTCTTTAGTATGAAGAGACTTAGGAGAAACTAAGATAAAGCAGCAAATCCCGAAGGAGTTTGGAATAACGAAACAAAAAAAGTCTCACTGCAGGAAAGCGTGTTTTAAAATGCTGCCTGTCATGTATTTTGCTTGACACTTTTACAGACTGTTGAATTTAAATTTAACAGCTTCTCAGAAATGAGGCCTGTGTATGGATGCGCTTTTGAATATCTATATGGTTTGGATATTTTGGGCTGGGCTATTTCTTTGCCTTGTGAGGGCTGTAAATATGCTGCTCCATGTCAGCCATTTCTGGTTTGTATTTTATATTCTGTTTTAGCTCACCACACATCAGGAATTGTGGGCATTTATTGTGACAAACCTGGCGAGTGTGTATATTAGAGAAGGCAACAGGCATCAAGAGGTATGTGACTGGCTGCTTCTAATTTATGACTTTCCAAGGTGTACATTTACAAGAGGAAAAAAATTTATACAGCGTGTGCATTATTCGTTCTCCTGTGCTTTGCTGGGCAGCCTCCCACCAGATCAACTGTCCTTTATTAATACTATTACAAGGATTTGGGGGATATGAGGTGGCTCAGTGCAGACCATTAGAGGAAACTGAAGCATTTTGGATCCTCCAAAGAGATGTGAATTGGATATCTGAGCACAGCAGTGGGAGCCAGTAACTTGTGTCCGAGTCTCAGTTTTGTCACTGACTTCCTCTGTGATCTTGAGCCAGTCACTTAAGTTGTCTGTTTCAGTTTCCATCAGTGTCCAAGTATATGAGGTTTAGTCAGAATTAATTGATGAAGTGTTGGAAATAGCCATTTGCAGGTGCTAATTATTACCCACGGAGAACTGACCAACCAGCCCTCTTCCCAAAGAAATGTACACTATCAAGTGTCTATCATTTATACAGGAGCATTTGTGTATTCTCTCTGTGTAGCACTAAATATTAGTTTCTTTAGCTACTTTTCAGAAACCATACTTTCAAGTGTTTTGCTAGGTCTTTTGTGGACAAATTGTACATTGTTGATTTCAACAAGCAGAATTATGAAGCATATTTAAAAGGAAAGATAGGAGAATGAAAATTAGTCAACTTAATTTTTTGGTTAGTCAGGTTATGCTCATCAATTAGCAAGATGATTGAACTTTTAGGCTGCAATACTCTAGTCAGATGTTACTATTAAAGGTCTTTCCAGTGAAATTTGAAGTTTCATGCTAAAATTTATGAAATCTAAAAACAATAGAAAATTGTTCTTTATAAATCTGATTTTTAGGGACAAAGTTGAGCTAATGGTACCCTTCCAATGTTGGAATGTTCCATCTTGTGTGCAAGCCAGTAACAGCAAATGTTTGGGTTTTTTTTATAATTTGCAGCATTCTACTTTAGTTAGTGCTCTCATTAAAACATGTGTGTCTTGTACTGTAAACTAATACTTGTTGGGGGAAAAAAAGTTATTTCTATTTCTGCTTCTTGATTGTAGCTTTACAGTTTATTGGAAAGGATAAATCCAGACCACAACTTTCCTGTAAGGTAAGGATTTGGAATACCTCCTCAGTACTATTTTTGCAAGGGTATTTGTGGCTTTTGATTTGTAAAATTCTTAATTTAAAAAAAAAAAAAAGTAGCATGAAAAGCAAATGACCAGCTTTTGATGTCAGGGAAAGGGTGCTTAATATGCCTTAAATATGACCATTTTTTTCAATCATTGGTGCTAAGAATTACGCTTTGACTTGATGAAATATTACAAGATACATTCTCAGAATTGTATTCGATCACACATCTAATTATCTTATAATTCCTGGATTTAAATGTATTGCTTTGTCCGTAGCTCCCACTGTCTCCGAGCAGCTGCTTTCTATATCCGAGGTCTCTTCTCCTTCTTCCAAGGAAGATATAATGAAGCAAAGTGAGTGCAAAATCAGTGCCATTTGGAAGGGGATAGTGAAAGGGGGAAATGGCTCTTTCCTACCAAAGTGGGGGAAAAAATGAGGCCTTTTCAGGCCTATCAGAATCCTCCCCTTTACTTTGGCCAAGCTAATTTAATATTTGCTATTTTACTAAATAGGATAGACAAATAAATTAGAGAAATTCCCATTTCGATTTTCCTCTCTCTACAGCTTTGAACTAACTATCTTAGCATTCTTAATCATTAGATCTCAAAGCACTTGAAAAGCTTATATTGTACCCATTTTACAGATAGAGCATGGACGTGGCTTGTCCAAAGTGCAGCAACAGGCCAGTGGCAGAGCTGGGACAAGAACCCAAGTCTTCTGTGTCCCAGTATTTCCCTTGCACAGTTAGTCTTTCTCCTCTGGGTTATGGTTATTACTCGTTTGTTACATATTAGAAAGAGAGGAGAATATTTTATTTTTTGTTCTCTTTTGGTAGACGATTTTTGCGAGAGACCCTGAAAATGTCAAATGCAGAAGACTTGAACCGATTAACAGCATGTTCTCTTGTACTCCTGGGTCATATATTCTATGTGTTAGGGAATCACAGGGTAAGCCTTTACCGTCTTCAGTATTACTGCTTATTTTACTTGCTATTTCTCAAATAGTGGGTTTTCTAAAGCTAACGTCTTAAGAACTCCACATATTACTGTAGCACGTCTAAAGCTGGCAGCTATTGACTGTTCAATTTGTGATTTGCATGTTTAATGATATGTTGACAAAGCTGTGAGATTTGCAATTAATTTCAGAAGATTGTATTTTCGTAATGTTTAAAATCACTGGGAAAAAGAAAAGATCAAAGTAGAGGAGAAATAGTTTGAACTAGAATGTTTTGGAAAGAATTCTGAGTTCAGATCTTTTTTTATCCTCATGCTGTGGCAAACTGACGTATGCAGTATTTCCCTGATGTGTCCACTAGATGTGCCCTACCTTCTACTGTGTAGAACGATCCCAGATCACTTTAGACTGTACTTTAGGGATCACTGTCCTACCACAGAAACACAGCCACCTCCTGCACTGGGACATGGCAGCTATCAAAGTTGCTTCAATTTCAGCAAAACTTAATATTTGTTATTGCTGATTCATATATTGAAAGACATCCTTGATAATAGCTCAGCTGCTTTGAAGAAATTAGCCTTAATTGGCCCCTTATATAGCGTAACTCTAGATGACAGAGGGAGAGAAGGTCCTCATCTGCTTTTCTTATGCATTAAGGAGCAGTAAACTTTAACTCTGAACTTTTGATGTGTACTCTGCCCATGTCAGACTTAATGGCAGTTCTCTATCGTTTTCCTCGTAATGTATAGGCTGGGTGTTCAGGTGTTTGTAGGCCCTTCTAAATAAATCCTGATATCGTGGCATTGGGTTTCCTTGCTGCAGTAGATCCAGCAACTGAAGAATTAATGAAACTGGAGTTACATAGAGGAATATAATCTCACATGAGATGGGTTCTGATAGCCCAGGAATGGCACTGTCATGATCCGACATAGGTCGAAATTGCCCTCAGTGGATCCTGCCTTATACATGAGAACAGTGTGGGGTTAAGAGTTAGCTAGAAATTCAATGTCAATGAATATGGAAGGGGGGAAGCTGTGCTTGAGCATTCCATTGTGCGACTTGCTATACAAATTTCACACTTTATGGAACATTTTTATGTCTTAAATAAAAACCACTAGATAAAATGTTTGACCATATCTGCATTCTTGATTAGGAAAGTAATAACATGGTGGTACCGGCCATGCAACTGGCTAGCAAGATCCCAGACATGTCTGTGCAACTGTGGTCTTCAGCTTTGCTGCGAGGTAAGTTAGTCACAGTGTAGTTCGTACGTCTCTGTATTCAAGACAAGCAGCAAATTGAGGTCTCAGTAGTCTCAAACAGGGATAGGGCAGGGGAGAGGGTAAAAACCATTTTTCTCAGTTCTAAGGTTTGCTGGAAGCTAGTTGCATAAACGTCTTAACACCTTTTCAGGAGTGTTGGGTCTGGAAGACAAATATAATTTTCTGACCGGATGTGCTCGCATTTAAAGGTGCTGCTTCCAGAGAAGCTCTGTAAGGGAGTTTGGTGGTCAGAAATCCTGCCTACCACTCTCTGGCTGTCCATGTGCTTGTTTAGCCTCTCGTTTGCAGTTCACTGCCTTGATTTGGGGCCGAATTATCTTGGCCCAGATTTCCCAAAGGGACAGGTTGTTCTGATTGTCACCTTAAAGAGGCCTGACTTTCGGAAAGTTCCAAGCATCAGTCCCACGTAGTTCCTCCTGACGAGCATCCACAATCATAGAATCATTGAATTATAGAATAATAGGGTTGGAAGGGACCTCACGAGGTCATCTAGTCCAACCCCCTGCTAAAAAGCAGGACCACTCCCCCTAAATCACCCCAGCCAGGGTTTTGTCTAACCGAGCCTTAAAAATCTCCAAAGATGGAGATTCTACCACCTCCCTAGATGGCCCATTCCAATGCTTCACCCTCCTAGTGAGAAAGTTTTTCCTAATATCCAACCTTGACCTCCCCAGCTGTAATTTGAAACCATTGCTCCTTGTTCTGTCCTCTGTTACCCTCGAGAACAGCCTAGCTCCCTCCTCTTTGGAGCACCCCTTCAAGTAGTTGAAGGTTGCTATCAAATCTCCCCTCAGTCTTCTCTTCTGTAGACTAAATAAGCCTAGTTCCTTCAGTCTTTCCTCATAAGTCATGTGCCCCAACCCCCTAATCATTTTTGTTGCCCTCCGCTGGACTCCTTCGAATTTGTCCACATCCTTTCTGTAGTGGGGAGCCCAAAACTGGACACAGTATTCCAGATGCGGCCTGACCAGTGTCGAATAGAGGGGAATTATCACATCCCTTGATCTGCTGGCAATACTCCTAGTTACTAGTTACACTAGTTACTTTTTAAAATCTTGACCTTTGGTGTTTCACTGATTGCCTGTAACTTTTAAGAAGCTTTTCCTCCTTCTTTTCCAGCCATTTGCAATAGTTCCTAACGATTCCCACTATCAGGCAACTTGTGTGCTGCTCTGATTTGCCTGGAAGTACCAGCACCTGTCAGTCACTAATCAGATGTGATTCCCAGGGGGAGAAGATCAGGATACATTGGCTAACAGTGGGGACAGTTATGAGCTGTGCCCCAGAGTCTGGAAAAAGACGAGGAAATGTTTTACGGTGGCTTTTCAGTGCCTGCTAGCAGGATCTGTCTTCTGACTAAAAATGGAAGAACTAGTTTAAATGAACAAACGTTGTATCGGATGAGACCTGATGCCACTTTTCAGCGTGTAGTGAATCAAAACTGTGTGGTTTTGTGGTTTATAAGAGAAAACTCAGCTTCTAATAATTCAGCACTACTGTCAGGTTAATATAATTTCTTGGTGATTATGAAGACATGCAGACCCCACTTTTCCCAATAGATGGCACTGTAAACTAGATGCACTGTCAAATGTTAAACAAACAAGAAGTCCTGTGGCACTTTTAAAGACTAACATTCATTTATTGCATGAGTTTTTGTGGGAGAAAATCCCCCTTCGTCAGATGCTTTGAAGTGTCTTCCTCAAAGTGTCTGACAAGTGGGATTTTCTCCCACATAAGCTCATGCGATAAATAAATGTCAGATGCTGACATCAGGCCCATTTTCTGTTCAAATAAGGACTCTGCATTACTGCTCCTCATGGAGCTGCTGGTGTATTGTCCAGATGGGTTGAAAATAAAGGAAATGAATTTTGAGGGGTACACAAATAAAAGTTTAGAACAAGGAAAGATGATAGACTGTTCAACAAAAGTTAATCTTTCTCCTGCCCTCTCATTGTGCAAAACAGGAGAGTGCGATGGTGAGGAATGTGAGATGTGACTGGTGTAATAGCATCAAGTGTTATAATTTATTTTATAGCTAAGTTTAATCTGCCTTCAGATGCAATTGTGCAGCTCCCGCTGAGGACACTGGGGAGGAGTGCCAATAAGGGTAGAAGTTAGCACCGAATTTAACTTTTGGATGTTTTGGTCCAGTTCTCTCTAGCCTTGCCTTTCCTTTAAGTAGCTGAGGTAAAAGCACCTGCAGTATATTTCATTGTCTTGGTTAAAAAGAATGAGAGTCCTGTGACACCTTAAAGATTAACAAATTGTATACAGACTAACAGGGCTACCCCTCTGGAAATTGTCTGGGTAGTTATCACAAAGTGCTTTAGATTGAGTCGCAAGGTAACGAGAAAAGTAAGGTTTTGTTACAAAGGACCATCAGTTTCAAACTCACCCTTCCACCCGCACAACATACCTGTTGTAGTACAGGTAACTTCCCGTGACCAAAATTGAAATGGGGGGGGGGGCGGGTGGAGAGTTTCTCGGGTAGCTTTTGAGTTTGTGTGCTTTGGCTGAAAGCCTTCAGAATCAAACTCCCACTACAGGCTGGTAGGAGTTGGGTGCCTTATTCCCCTGGGTTCACTGGAAAATTCCAACCTTTGATCTGGTCTGCACTGAGAAGTTAACTCAGCTACATCACCATGGAGTGTGATACAGCCCCATCCTGGAGCATCAAAGTTACGCTGACCTAAACCCCAGTGGAGGCAGCCTTGGGTCAAGGGTAGGACTCTTTGATCAGCTGAGCTACTGCTTCTTGGAGAGGTGGGTTATATATGCCGAAGGGAGAACCCCTCCCCTCGATGTAGGTAGTGTGTACACATGTGCTAAGGCGGTGCTGCTGCAGCATTTCTAGTGTAGACAAACCCTTTGTCATTCCGCCTTCCTGAAAATAACTCTCTAAACATCCCCAGTGTAAGGGGAGTTGTTACAAGAATAGAAGGACATATTATCTAAAGGGCATACTTTGGGGGGAGGGGAGGATAATCAATTTTAAAATTTTGGGTTCTGTGTCCCTTGAAGGAGTGAGTGTTTTAAAAAAGTATAAGACGGGAAGGAATTCCACATCGGGCTACCCACGTGATCTCTTCCTCCAGACAACAAGCAGCAGCAGTCTTAGGCAATAAAGAATGCCATCTGCCTGAACAAGCAGCTGTTTTATCTTTCTCTCAGTACAGAAATGTGACACACTCCACTTTTTTCTCCCAGATCTGAACAAAGCCTGTGGAAATGCAATGGATGCTCATGAGGCAGCACAGATGCATCAGAACTTTTCACAGCAGCTTCTTCAGGACCATATTGAAGCTTGTAGTCTTCCAGAACACAACCTAATTACGGT
Organism: Pelusios castaneus; assembly: GCA_007922175.1. NCBI lineage: Eukaryota > Metazoa > Chordata > Testudines > Pelomedusidae > Pelusios > Pelusios castaneus. The sequence continues at coordinate 2,149,246 of ML685800.1, forward strand.
AGGCAGTCTTTATCTTTCAGCAATGTGGGGCATGTGTGAGGGGAAACACGCTGGTCTCCTTTTGTCTGCCTCCCCTCTCTCTGAGTCACCAAACTTCAAGCTACTTCCTAATATTTAAAATGGATTGATAACAGAAATGAGAAGTGGAGGTCAAATTAACGAGTTAACAGCTTTTACAAAAGTTAAGTTGGCGATGTCTGTTTCTCAAGTGTTTTTGCCCTGGATGCCATGTGATTATTTATTGCATGAGCAAAAGTGGGGTTTTGTAACCAGTCAGTTGGTTTATTTTATTTACAGTTCTTGCTTTCAAAAGCAAGAAACCATTTATATTCTGAACCGTTATGAGGTTACAGTAGGACTCCAGACTTTGATCTGAAAGTTATACTGTCTTGCACACTGCAAGACATGCCCACTACTTTGATATTTCTGCCATGTTGAGGTTTTCTTTGCCTCAATCTAAATATCTTCGTGTAGCCAGTTAAGGTTTTGGTTTAATGTTGTATATTGTATCTATACAGACATTGCCATAAACTTTTTTTAACCCATTTGAATGTTGCTATTCTTCCCAAGTCACTCTCATGCACTTCTAACAGAACTAAATACAGTGTCTTAAATTGAAATCCAGAGAATTACCCTAACTTCTGACTCCCTAACTTTGACAGCATCAGTGTCAAAATGTTCTGATGCTCCACTTGTTTTGGATGGGTAAAGAAGTCAACCTAAATTTTCAAAAATGTTAATTTAAACCTCTTGCTTAACTTTTTTGGGACAAAAAAGAGAATGAGACTAGGAAGAAATCTTTTCATTGCTTTCTCAGCAGTAGGTCCCTTTTGTGATTTCCCAGAGGTGGGAATGTTTGAGATCTAGCCTCTTGTTTACAAAGATGCCCACAGCAATTGTGTGATTCCCAGGAGCATGTGTTTATAAATAACCTGCAATCCCAGAGGATACAGATTTCAATGACAGCGCTGTGCTAGTGACTTCAGTTCGGTATCTAACTGCGTTGCTGGGCTGATCCAGAATCCATCTTCTGTTTGCAGAGGCTAGTTAGTGTAGATGGGGAAAAAAAGTATAATTCAAAAATTAGTTACCTATGGAAGCAAACTTCGTAAAAGGTAAAGCCCTCAAAGTTAAGATGCATGAAGAACAGGCATTTATTGACTGGCTTTTGGTTACAGCTAGAGAATTAATGGACTTGTGTAGACAAACTCAATTTCGGGCCCTGTCCCTCAAATCTATACTCTGTGTGAGGGATTTCAGGGTTGGACCGTTACATCCTTACGAGAAGGAACAGGAAATGCATTCACTCCGTACCTTATCCATCCCAGGTCAAATGAAGTAATAGACAGATGTTTGAAATTAAATTGGATCCAGGAATGACTGGCAGTTTGAATAGTAGCATTTTGTCTCTGTCGTGTATTCTAGTAATGTGAGCCCCTGGAAGATGGAAAATATTGTTTCTCAACTCCTTTTAATGCACTCACTTTTATTCTCTCAATATGGTCAATATTATATCGCCAACTCTTCACTTCTGACCTTGCTGTAACTTTCCCCCAAGCCGCACCGCATATAGTCAATATAAGATTGTCACATACTGTGTTGTCTTTCAGTGGACAGATGGACCGCCTCCCGTACAATTCCAGGCTCAGAATGGACCTACCACCAGCCTGGCCAGTCTTCTGTGAAAGAGAAATTACCAGGACAATGCTCAATAGCATTTTTCCAAAAACTTTTCTGCAAAGAAAACAGCAAATTCCTCTTCTGAGGGTCTTGTAAGAAATGGATTGATAATCACGTAATGTACATTTCATAGACTTACAAAGCAAGAAGGGCATTTTAAGCTGCTTTTACATAGCCTGTGTGAACATACAGCTAGTTTGTGTTTATAGACACATTCTGGTTTTAAATTGTTTTCCTCTTGTCCAAAATTAAGGTGTAGAAAAGAGGAACACCTGTTCCTTAAATTGGTTAGATGTTTGTTTTTAAAAAAGACTAATAGAAAATGAAGACAGAGTGTATTCAGATTGGAACAGTGATCATAATTGTAATATTTAAAGCTCCCTGAAATGATGCGTGCCTGCTTTTATTGTTTTCTGTGCTCTCCACTCCCTGGGAGTGATTGGCCCCAGGGTACAGCAAACTTCAGAAGCTGGTTCATGAGGTTGGCATCCTTTCTTCTTCTTCTGTATCAGAGCTTTGAGAGTGTCAGTATTGGAATCCCATAATGAAGGCAAAAATTAGCTCATTTACTAGTTAGACTTTTTAGTTGAGTTTTAGCAGATGGGTAATCGTTTCCAACTATTCTGGCCCTGCTCTGTGTTGGGTAGGGTGGTGCCTGCTGCCGTATAAGGAGTAGGAGGCGGCGTTTCACCTCCTAGGTGCACCTTGGTTAGATGCCTGCTACTTGCCTATTTGTGTGGCGTTGGCCTGTTCCCCACTGGGACCCAGTCATGGGCCACCCAACTCCTCTACTCCATAGTTGCTATGCACTCCTAAAGGAACAGGGAGGGAAAGACCCTGTAGTGGGAGAGGGGAAGCATCTTGCATCCCACATCTGGGAAATCCGTTTCCAAACTTTTCCCTCTGTTAGGCACCTTTTCTGATTTGTACCTCGGGTTTTGGAACCCTGCTGCTGTGACGTTACTGTGTTTCACTGGGCTGCCCGGCTGCCCATTAAAATAGGACAGATGTGGACACGGCTTGGTCATGCCCATTCTGCAGAGTAGTCTGGGAATTTTTAATTCTGTAGAGCCGCGGCAAAAGCTTGTAGCTGGGATTCCAGCACCAAGTGTAGAATGGTGTTAGGGTCACCATACTCACTAGGTTAGATATATTCCCCTTTTTGGTAGCTCTGCAGATTACATTAAGAAAAATACTTATTGTCCAGATCTCTTGCCAGATAAGTACTTCTGGTATCCCAGTAATACTTAGGTGGGTTTTTTGTTTTTGTTTGCATGCTTTTTAAAAGAGATTCTAATCTTATCTTTGGGGCAACTTTCTGACCTTAAGATAGTTCAGTCTATAGCAGGAGTGTTTTTGAAACTTCTCTTAAGGTGGTTCTTCCCCTCTTCAGCAACTAGTATCTGCCAGGAAATGTATTTCACTGCCATGTGCCTTCTAGAAATCAAATTTATAAGTTGGCCATTGAGCATTTTTTAGAATTGTAACATGGAGGGGTTTTGTGCTCCCTCCACTCACTGTCCTGCAGCTGTTTTTAACCCCTGTTCTCAGAGCTATGCTGATGCACAAGCCATGGTAATTTTAGGGTTCATTAACTACAAACCGGGGGAAGATTACTGACTCCAGAAGTGCTGGGGGGGGCGGGGGGGGGGATTCATTTTCAGGTCAGAGCAGTACTTGATGCAGCATAAACTGGGTTTTCCTCCAGAACTCAAGATAACCCTATCTGTGTGAGCTGGCAGGGCTTTATGCAAATCAGCCTCTCATGCATTCGCTAGTTACGCAAATAGAAACCGTTCCACAAGATTTGGGATAGTCTCTTCTTCTAAATCAACAGTGTTCTGTGTGTCCCCTGGCTCGTTGGCCAGACTGGAATGCCATTCTTGTACCCAAGGAGGGTTGTGCCAGTTGTTATGAGCCACGCTACTTAGGGTATTGTTTGCGAGGTTCCTTTGAATCCTGCACACGGCACATTCCCATGAAGGGTCTCTGATTGACAGCTTCGGGGCAGAAACGCTCTCTCCCTGGAGTACAGTTTTGGCAGGCTTGCTAGACAGTCCCAGTGTGGCTTCAGTCCTCACCAGGAGGATTCTGTGTTGGGTCGCTGGCCTCGGATGGGACTGCTAGCCAACGTGCCAGATTGTGGTATATGTATCTGCCACTGAGAAACATCCTGGCACGATACTTTTCACGCAGGCCACCCTGACCTGGGGTACTGCAGTCACTTGTCTGGTTTTCATCTAGTGATGTTGATGTGAAAGGTGCCGTATTCCGTGGGCCATCCAGACCCATGTTAGGATGTCCCTTCTTAAAGCCTTTACCGTGGTGTCTGATGCAGCTAGTCTTTCTCATCCATCATCTGTGGCCAGCTTTCCAGAAGTGCTGAACAGACGCCTCTTCCCCCTGAAACACCTCTGGAGAGCGGCTTTATTCTCCATGGTGCTCAGCACCCCCATATTCTCCCCATGAATCTCAATTTCTCTTTAAAACATGCCCCCAACTGCGGGTGATGGTCACTCTTGAAAAGCCCGTGACACAATCTTGGCTGAGAATATATTTATACTTTTGTGTTTGGCTATGATGTGTTAAAGAATGGAGCCTCTACCAAATATGGAGTGTGTGTGTGTCTGTCTTTCTCACGGATAGGGAACACACTTGTTCTGTAATGTAACATTCAAATTAATACAAATAATTCCCTACAAAGATAAGCCTATTCAGGTGATCTTTGTCCTTCTCTAGGCTCCTGTCGTCTATCATACACTCTTTATCCAGCCATCATGTTCCCATTCAGCTGAAAGAAATCCATTATAAATGTTAGTGAAGCAAATGCCTCTTCTGTGAAGTGATGCAGAGGGGAAAAAACAAACCAAAAACTTGTAGAGGGCAGAGGACTAGGTATGGTTCACATGAAGGGTCTCTGAACAAGCCAGGCATGTCCATTTGAGTCTACAGAGGTAGATTGCCTCCATTAGCATTATTGCCTTCAAGCTCTCAAGGGGGTTACTGTGCCCCAAAATCTTGGAAGAGGTTTTCCACACTAAGGGTTATGAAGAGACCATGTATTATTCTCTGTGGAGCTCTTCAGTGCTGTGATGATTTTCTAGCTGCTAATTGGCAATACCTTGGTACATAAAGATTGCTTTGTTCTATCTGGAAATTATAGAAAACTGGGAATTCTGACTGCCCAACATCTGTTTCTACAATGGAGGACGGTGCTGCCTTTCCAGTCTTCTCTGGGCAGAATGACATGCTAGTTCATGCCTGTTGACAACTGAAGCATCACCCACCTCTGTTTGAATTAAAACTCCCTTCCCTTTCTCCTGCGCTCCCCCATGTGCAGAATTTTACGGACTGTAAATTTGAATTAACTTGGTGATTTTGTATCTCTGAAATTCAATGTACATTTGCTAATAATGTACAGTGCTTTTTGACTACGCTTGTGTAGTAAATTATTTAATAGTTACGTTTGCTTTTCAATACATTTTGTATGTAGCACAGATTAAAACAATGGTCTCATAACAAATTCTGCCTAATTTTAAAATGCACAGTCTTTGGTCATGTGTACATCAAGATGAACAGAAAACTAGACATTTACAATTTAGAGAGAATTTTCAGTTTAATGTTTGATTTGACTTTAACTTGATCAACACTGCTTGTTTTAGTCTTTGTACACCTGTCATTTAATTCCCTTTGTGACACATACGAGAAATCATTTTTATGAACTTCTAAAAAAAAAAAAAAAAAAAAAAAAAATCCAAAAAAGGTGTAAGTAGGAAAACTGTACATTTTCTTTAGCATTTTTAAATGATTATTAAAATGAATTAAATAATGGTGATGTAGATAGTGTAAAAACTTGATGTGTATAGACAACACAGTCTGAAAGTGTTTGCCTATTTCATTTTCTGAAGTATAGACTTTACAGGGGCTTCAGCTAATATTTGGGTAAGGCGTTTAAATTAGCTCACAATGACTTGGAAAAGTAGATGTGACACTTACTCCCCTTGCTTGTGCACACAAGCAAAACTGTAGGCTGGTAAAACAGCATTAGACCCTTGAATTCTTGCACTACCTACGGACAGATAGAGTTTGGCATTATCCATGCTCTTTCACCTCTTTGATTTTGGTCACTTTTTCAAATTACCCAGCCAGTGGGTAGTTAATCTCCTCCTTTGAAAATTCTAATGAGTACAGCATTTTATCAATGTTACAGGGCTCCGAAAAAACTTATGTATCACACTGAACAAACCTGAATAGCATCTATAACGTGGCATTCATGCCACGGATATGGGAGCTCTTTTATGCCAGAGGAGGAGCAGGGGGCAGCTTGCACAGAATAGTCTTTGAATGTCTGTACTGTTCTGTTTTTCTGAGCAAGTGTGTTCAGTTGTTTACTGCAATGAAACGTTCATGCTGGACAGGGTCTGCACGATGTATTGTTTGTTCTCCCAAAAAACCAGAACTACGTCTTCTAACCTTAGGCATTAGCTTGTTTGGTTCCTCTCACTTTTTATAATAGAAGAATTTTTAAATAAAGTTTAGTCTGATCTCTAATTTTAGTAACGTGTAAATACAAATTCCATCAGTTGCAGGTAACCATGACTACTAAGGCCTCTGATGGGGAGGGGGTGACTGAACCCATCCTCCAGATCTGCTGTTGAAAGTTGTTTAAAGTGCGCTGGGTTTGGGGAAAAAAGACTCTTCAGAGAGAGCTGTGTGCCAGTAAGGTCCGAGCCTGGTGCATGCAAAGCAGTGAGACTACCTGCGAAGAGGTGATGTGGCAGCAGACCGGAACAGCCCTTGCTGGAGGTGGAGCACTGCCCAATGCGATGTTGCTGTTTTGAGGCTTCCCCTATCTCAGGGTGTGAACCTGCAGTTTCACGGCACAGTACTAAAATGCCTGAGCCTGATCTATACTTGCATTTACACAGCAGCACGGCTGCAGCTGCTCAAAATCGGGTCCAAAATTTTCTATTGTAAATGTACCTCCAGCGCCTATTAAGAATATGGGTGATGCTTGAATTAACAGGGTTCTTCTAACACGGTTAAATGCTCTCATTGGCTGGACAGAAACACGTTTCTGTGTATGGTGTAGTTGTGGACCTCCAGTGTATTTTTTGGCTCTGTCCCCTTTCACTCTCTCCACTCTTCCAAAGCAACGAGACTAAAGGGAATCTGGTTTTACTGCACCCTGTTCTCATCTGTTGTTTTAACCCTAAGACATGAATGTGTAGCAGACACCTGCACAGTTGAAATTTCTGGCAGTCCGATAGTTTCCTCTTTCTTGTCAAATGAAAAATGTTAGAATTAAATGCATAAAGTACTATCGTAATCATTTTAAAAATAACTAGGATCTGTCTCAGTCACTACACTCAGTGCATGTAGTTCTTCTCAGCAGACTCTATTCCCTGGGCTTTCTCCTGGGTGAGGTGGTCGTGAAAACTTCACCTTGAATGGCAATTTCTTTTTAGAAATAAGAGTTCTCCAGGAGCAAGTTGTGAAGGAACTTAACTATCCTGCACCTTTGTCTCTTGCCCTATTTAGCCATTCTAGTTCTTTGTGGAACAGAATTCTACTTAAGCCTGAAAGTCCAGCTGCCCCCTTTCCCACTCCCTGCCCAAATGCTGGGCAGGACCAAATACATTTAGATCATCCCTACAGGTTTAAGAGCCTTTGGCCTCACATCATGCTATTAAGAATCTTACAGTTAGCTACTGAAGCTGACAGATACTTCTCAAGTTATACTTTCATGTATTTAGACTGTACTCCAGTCCATAGTTTAATAACCCACAGTGATCTTTCCAACACAATCTTTCCTAAACATATTTTGAAAATTGCAATTTTTCTTAATATTTTTATAGCACATTTCTTTACTTTTAGGAGTGCAACTGTAGTTCCAAAGTGATTAGCAGTTAAATAGCAGGGAACAGAGCAATTGCCACATCTGTGTCTGTTGGTGGCCAAAGCCAGATGATTGAGAAGGTGAAGAAACCCCTCAACAGGCAATGATATAACACTTCTTCCTGCCTGTCCCACCCCAAGAAAGTTTCCTTCTATCCCCCGTTAATTAAAAGTTGGCTCATGGCCTGGAGCACCAAGAGTTAATATCCCTTTAAAAGCTCTTGCAGAGATTGTCTTATGGCCCATCTGTTAAGAGGTGTGGCCCGTGGTATGAAAATGTTGGAGAACCCCTGACCTAGATACCGGAAGGCAGTGGGGGTGAGTCACTGTAACACTGACAGTTGCAATCTGATCCATCACAAATGATCTTGCTGTCTACCCACAACCAGCAGGTGTTGCTGTGGGCTCTAGCGTCAAAACTACTAATATGTCTTTCGGGTTTCTAACAGAGCCCGTCTTGCCCGTGTATGATTACCAGCTTTAATTGCTTCATGAGCACCAAAGTAAGTAAAGAATATGCCTCAGAACTTCTGAACAGACCCTCGACTGTTCTCGAGCTTTATCCGGCTACTCGTGGAGGCCCATGGTGTATCCGTGATACAGCCAGGAGGAACCAGTCCACTGAACTGTGGTATCACTCCACATAAACCCTGAGTGTGTATACAATGGGAATGCACAAAAGGAATAGTGGCACCATTATTTCCCTGTACACTAAAGTCACTGGCTTTTTAAAACTTCTATTGCACCCAAGGAAAGCCTGTAAAGTACCATTATGGAATGTGGGGGGCAAGTACCGTTGTCCTGCGATATGTACTTGAAAGTGGATGTATTTTGCTATTGACAGATGACCATTTCTAAATGAGTTCTCATCTGGTATCACTGCAAATGCCTTTTTGCTTTGGATTCTTGTGACTATTCATCTCCAGAACTGAAAAGTATTTTCCAGGGGAGGTAAAGCTCATTTTCCAGTTGGAGAAAGTAAGGCATAGAGGGGTGAAGTGACATGCACGAGATTATCAAGCAGCAAGGTGTCCTGACTCCCAGTCTAGTGCTTTAGCACTTGGCTCCACTTCCTCTATTGAAGCTGTCAGTGTGGACATTACTCTACACTTCAAGGCTCCTCAAGTGCAGCTAGCTGTTTCTGAAAGCATTTTATACCAATTTCCAGAGGTGTAAACTGAGTCACACACAGTCAGAGAGAGGTTAAGATTTGCCTAAAGTCACAATGAAAGTCAATAGTAGAAGTGGGAAATGAACTCGCCGTGATCTTTCCCTTTCACTGCTCTAGACACTTTCTCTGAGGCTCTTTTCTCTGTAGCATGTTTAGATACTTGCATAAGGGGGTATGGCCAAGAAAGGAAATTCCCTGAATGACTTTGCTCATTGTCCCTGTTCTTACCCTTTTGTGCGACGGACTGCATTCACTTCGTCACGACTTTCAGATCAGAGACCATTTATCAGTTGGGACCCTTTTGAAGTGGAGGCGGCTGGTTCTCTGACCATTCTTGTTCCTTGGGCAATGAAGACTCTAAAAGATCCTTTCAGAGACTGTTGGCAGTGGGTAGATGTCAGTCACTCATAAGATTCCCCATTTCTATAGAGACCATTATTTGTCCTAATAACTGCTGTCCTCTTACCCTCATCTCCACTTGCCTGCTCATTTTTTTGTCCCAGGCTATTACCTCCAGATTCTTCTGGTAGAATAAAAAAAAATCTAAAGTAATGGACAGAAAAATCAAAGTGATGCCCTAGCCTTAGGAAAGGAAGATGTCAATTATAAGTCTAGATCTTTATGCCCTAAACTAATTTGGAAATTCCAGGAAGACTCTGGTAAGACAGCAGCATTTTTGATGGTTCTCTCCTGGGAGGTAAATTCTGCTTGTGCATACACCATGGTGCAAGGTGAAAGATACTGTCGGCCCATTTGGCTACACATGATTAACCAAAAATTCAGAGCGTTGCAGGTTCTCATTCACAGGAGGATGGTGAGGGAGTCAGGTGTTTCTCTGATACAGTTCTGTTTATTTACAAAGAATGTACAAGTCCTGTTTCCCTGAACACAGGAGGAAGAGTCTTTGCTTACAACTCCACACCTGTTTTCAAGTCAGGAGTTAGGCCCAGATCTAGGCTCCTAACTTCTATAATCTTTGTGGATCCAGATCTTAGCCCAAAAGCTCTCTCTGTTTCCAGTGCTTTTTCTGACCTAGCTCTGCTCTTTGTCCTTAAACCTCACAAAGAGAGGCACTCAATTCCCCATATCAATTACTTGGCCCCTGTGTTTTCTGTATCAGTCCCCAGGAAACCCCTCAGGCACCACAATGTATAGCTGCTGCTGTCTTGCCCTGCAAGTCTGTTGTGGGTGAGGTCCTCTGTTTTTGCTATTACCAAATGAAGGGCACAAATCTACTCCCTCATTTAGCCTGCTGGAAAGGAACACTGACACTCTCTTCAGTGGGGTTTAATCCAACTAATAATTTGAGCTACAAGTAGAATGCCTTTTCTCTGAGTTTGTCTCACTCTAGTCATTTGAACGAGAGCACTAGACATCTTTGCAATGCTTCTCCCTTCCCTAGAACAGCCTTTTTGACTACAGTGCTGGTTGCTAGGCTCTGGGTTCCCTAGAGCCAGGGTCACCTTGAACGCAAGTTTGATTGCTGTGGTACAACTAGCCCCATATGAACTCTGCAACTGGAGTGTTTGCTATCTTCTGTCAAGCTTTTTTGTCATCCCAGCAAAGGAGAGTTATAGGAAGGGATCTAAAGAATAACAGTTTTGCAGATGTTTACAGGGCGCTTCCCCCAGGAATGAGGGACAGCAAGAGAGAAAGCACAAAGGTGGTTTTTCAAAAATGTAACAAAATAGGTAATAGAGGCTGATGTCATGGGCTGATTGAAGGTGGGGAGTCAGCCTCTCAATAGTGAATGAGACAATAGGATAGGTAGTGATAGGTCATGAAGGGCCTTGAAAACAAAGGCAAGCGGCTTATGTTTGATATGATTAAGGCAGAAACCAGTGCAGAGATGCAGAGGGGTGACATGGTCAAAGTGACAGGCTAGAAAAGTGATTTTGTGCAGCAACATTCTGAATGGATATGAGCAAGCCAAGATTTATCTGGCCTTGACAAATGCAAAGGATGTTGAAGCAATCAAGATGTGGGATGATGAGAACTTGGATATGAGTTTTGACTGGATGGGTAGGAAAGATCATAAGTGTAGAGCTGAGATGCAGAAAGAATCTGCACAGTTTAGACAGACTACAATTGAGGCCCTAGAAAGAAGTTCAAGTCAAACATAATGCCCTGGTTATGAGCCTGAGTAATTAGCAGGATGGCGGTGGTGTGCACAGTCACCCAAAAAGGAGTAACGGGGAGGGCTTCCAGGGCGGAGATTAAGAGCAGTTTTAGTCATGTTGAGCTGAGGGCTAGACATCCATGAAGAAATGTCAGACACAGGCCAAGATTTTAGTTTAGGCAAAAGGAGATAGGGCTAGAGTGGAGAGGCAGATCTGAGAGTCATCAACATAGAGATGGTAGTTGAATGTGATTATGGCTGATAGTATTTAAATACAAGGTGTAGAAGGAAAAGAAATAAAAAAATATAGCCTTGTTGACAGATTTCTTTCCCCCCCCCCCCCCCACTACCACCTCCCCAAAGTTGAAGGGGAGGATAAGGAAGATCCTTCAAATAAGATGCTGAAGGAATTTAGAGGTAAAAGAATCAAGTGGGGAGAGTCACAGAAGCCAAAGAAGGATAAGATTCCAAGAAAATTGCAGCAAATTTTCCTTTCATTCATTTTCTCAATCTTTCAAATACTATTGTTCAGCAATTTAAAACCTGATGCTCTGGCCTTAGTATGACTGAACTTTGTTATGCATCACTAACATAGCTAGCAGCATCCATTAGCAGATACCTAGGCCTTAGACGATTATGCCTTCAGATGAAGAAAAGGAACAGCTCCATAGTGGGGAGTAACCAGAATTGGTATGCAATGAAAAGTGCTTGCTTAAAAGGCAGACTAATCTAATACCAACTGCAGAAGAGCATCTTTCAATCACCTTGCTCTTTTGAAATAAACTAGTTAATATCTGAAAGTGAGGGCAGTATCAAGTATTTCTAATCTCAGTCTCTTACTGCCTTTACCCAGTCCATTAGAACTCATTTTTATCTTAAGTGCTGTCTATTCTAGAGAGATACTAGAGAGCTGACAGCAGTAAAAAAACCTGAGTACCTTCCAGAACACATCAAGCGATGTGACTAGTATCTGTCACATGGTTTGTTCTCTCATCCTCTCCACGGGGAACAATTGTTTGCAGTAAAGTGTTTTGTTTTGGGAGGGTTTGTTTTTTTACATGTACGTGCTGCTCTGTGTTTATGTTGGAGAAGATAGCTCAAAGGAATGTGCCTTGCAGTAGGAGCAGAAGTCGGTGAGGTTTACGAGGGTCTTTAGACCCAGCCTGAGTATAAGTAGTTGGAAAGCGTGAGCGGAGACTGGTACTGACACTAAAGGAACACCCACCTACACTCACTGAAACACAGGAGTGGCTAAAAAAAGATGTGCTGGCCTGCCTACTGTGGACTAGGTAACAAACAAGGTGGAGTCATCATATAAAAGAATTGCTAGAAGCCCTGAGCATGGTGGCCAAGAGTCCAAAGTCTGGGCCAGTTCTCTCTGCACATCTCCTCACTCTGCTGGAAACAGAGGCCCAACAAGAGGAAGTGATTTGACGTAGGTCTCACAGCTCAACCTGGGTAAAGTATAGACCAAAATCCCAATCTCCTGCATCTCAGCCTTGTGTCACCTGCCCAGGTGAGCTCTGCTTCCTCTTAAAGTGTGTTTGAGGGGTCTCCACTCAATCACTAGGAAAGAGACAAACGTGAGTGTGTGGATCATCCACCTTACTGTGTGTCACCATACTGTCTTCCTGGCTCTGACATCATGGTCCAGCCACCCCAATGCTCCACATCCTCCATACCCTCCCAACACCCCCACCCCCCACATATCCCATAAACCCTATCCTCTGTACCCTCCCCCATTACCACCCATCCTCCTCACCCTCCATCCTATACCCTGAGGGCCAGCCCACATTTGGGTACCTGAGGCAGGGTGCTTAAATAACACCCCCATGCCCTCGCACTTGGGCCAAAACTTTGAAAGATCTCAATTCTGTCATCTTCCTGTTCTAGTCCTCTCATGGTACTGCTCTGCTACCTATTCCAATAAAGGAGACCTAACAACTTAAAATGCCTTGTTCAAAAATTTTAAGTAACTTCCCAATGCCTGAAGAGCAAATGTAACTTTTCTTGCCTGCATAGTAAATACTGGCATTTTTATGTTTGATTATTCAAAGTGATGCTTTCCGTGCCTTATTAGTTGCAAAGATTTGAACTGCTTCCTGAAGGTCCACAGTCTGGGCCAGCTCATGCTCTATTGAGATGGTTTCAAGGCTGACCATCCTCTCCTGTGTCCTTGTAGAGCATAGATGTGTTTTTATTAACTTCAGCTTGGAGAAGCTGTGTTCTCCACTGATAACTGTTACAGGAAGTGTTAGAAGTACGCGCAGAGCAACAAAAGCATTTGGAAAGAGGCTGGTCATCTTATTTGTACAGATATATTCCAGAACAGCCTTTGGAGTTGATCCTGCTGAAATGTATCTTGAAAGGGCATCACCCAAATCACTTGCATCAATATTGTGCATGTCATCATCTGTCAACACCGTCTCTAGTGTCTGCATTGCCGGTATAGGTCTTCAGGTTATAGTGAAGAGTTTTGGAATTTCATACAACATCCCAAATATACTGCTGTGTTCCTTAAGCTGCACGGAACGTTTTTCAATTGACTGTATTGCACAATCTAGCACCTGGTTAAGGAATTCAACTTTGAATTGTTGTTTGGGGTCTCTTATGGGATTATCCCGTGTCTCGTAATCAAAAAATTTTTTTTTTGTGGTGACTCTTGTATTCTTGAATGGATGGGAAAACAGCTTCAGTGTGAAGTCCTCTGCCAACTTCTGTGCACTCTTCAGAATGTTTTGAAATTCCTCATCTGACCGGTGAGACTGTAGGTCTGACTTGGCTTTGTCCAGTTGTTCCATTGCTCCAGATATATCAAGGTCAACACTTTTGAGGTTCTTGCTTACATTTATTTCAAACAGTATGTCATGCCACAACACTAAGCCACAAAGAAATTTGAAGCTATGCATGTTGCTGGTGATTGTTTCCCTCTGCCACGGTTCTCCCATGAACAGTTCCTGTCCTAGCATTATCCTCCATAATGGCAACTATGGCATCATCTGTCTTCCCAATTTGGTGTTTGATAGGCTTTATCACCTCCACTCGACTTCCCCATTGTGTGGCACTCAGTGGTTTCAGTATCAGAGAGGATGTTCCCAGATGTTGTTTCAAAGTTTGCCATCGATGAGTTAATGCAGAGAATACATGAATGCTTTGAATTACATTAAAAAATTCAGCAGCCTCACTAGAAGCTGATGCTGCAACACTGACCATCAAGTTCAATGAATGAGAACTGCACGGGACCAAAAAAGCTCGAGGGTTTAACTCTCAGATCGGTGTCTGTTCTCCTCTGTTCTTTCCTCTCATGTTGGCATCATTGTCGTAGCCCTGACCTCTCATGTCAGCTATTGCAATTCCCGTATCTTCCAGCTTTTTAAGCAGCACATGTGTCATACCAGCTCCTGTAGTATCATCAATGTCAATAAATTCTAGAAAATGCTCTATGACAGTCACCATTGCAGGGACATTTTCACTAGGTTCTGTTGTTACAAAATGCACTATTAAAGCCATTTGTTCTGTATGGCTGATGTCAGGTGTGCAGTCCAAAATAACAGAGTAATATCTTGCTGACTTCAGATCTGTCACAATCTTCTGTTTGACTTTTGTTGCCAGTAACTGTATGATCTCATTTTGAATTGTTTTTCCAAGGTAGTGCTGTGTGTAGATTTCTTGGGTGGTGACTCTTCTTAGATGCTCCTGGAGTACAGCATCAAACTCAGTCATCAGCTCCACAGCTTTAAGGAAGTTTCATTGTTTGGTACCTATAGCTGATCTGAAGTGCATTTGGGGTAGCAAGCATTCTCACAATGGCAATGAGTCTTTTCAGAACATTTTGCCAGTAAAGAGACTCTGATGTAATCTTCTCTTGATGCTGATCATCTGTGGTGGTCTTTAATCTTAGTCTCATCTCAAACTCTTTCCACCTATGGAATGATCTCTGTGATTTGCTGCTGTCTCATGGCATGCCAGATTTTTAGCCACATTTTTCCAGTCCTTTGTTCCTGTAGAACCCAATGTGGCTGGAACATTAGATTGGAAGAGTTTGCAACAAAAACAGCATGTGGCATTCTGGGTTTTTGAGTACATAAGCCATAGCCTCTCCACTTCGTTACCATTGAGGATTTTACACCAGTAATGTGTTGGATGGAAGTTTCCATTTCATTGTCTTTCGGGAACATGAAGATTTTCAATTGCTATGGCCCAAGCAGTACAAGGAAGTCCCATAGTCCACTGCTTAAGTGGGTCCACAGTCCTGGATCATCTAGACTTAAGGAACTAAACTCAGCAGCAGCTGTTTCTTGCGCCTCCACTATACTCTTCTCCAATCTACACTTTTCTTCAGGAATGTGCATGATTACAGCCGTTTGAGATGGAGATAAGGATGCTGCAGTAGCTGACAACTAACCTGCACTCTGACTAACTGGAAGATCAGGCATCTCCTCACCACTCACATCCTCACTGGGGCCAGAAGGCTCATTGTAAACACCTATCTATTTATCTCATGAGAGCTCCTTCCTGCTTAGATAGAAAAGTCTCCTTTGTTTGCTTTCTTTTTCTGAATGCTGCCCCAGAAGTGCGTTTTCTTCTTTCACTCATGATTGCTGTTCTATGCTAGCTAGCGTGGCTCTCAACACTCAGTTGAAGGAGACAAATAAGCAGCCTGGTAGCAGGGCCTGAGTGAGGGAAGCTATCAGCATCTTAAGGGTCTAACTACTTCAGTTGACTGCCTGTTCTCCTCAAGGGGGTTCAGAGACGCAGCAGGAACCAGGAAGTTCTCTGAGAAGCTGGTGTTAATCAGTCTAGGTTCCTGGGGGTGCTAGGAGAGGTACATAAGAGGCGGCGGCTCCTCCTTCTCTCTCTTTCCCTGCAGCTTTCTATTATTCCTTCTCTCCTACCTGCCTGTTCTGTCACTTGTGCCCTCCTTCGTCCAGCACAGCACTCCACCATCTCTGTGTAGCTAGAGCAGAGAGAATACATATGCATCAGCAGCAAACACAATTTTCTAAACTCTGAGGCCTAGGGGTGCCCCCCCACTGTGTGGCACCTGAGGCGGCCACCTCAGTTTGCCTCAGAGTAAGGGCAGCCCTGTCCACCCCCCCATTGCCCCCATCCCCTCCCCTCATTACAACCCAGCCCCCCATCCTCCATCCCCTCCCCCATTCTCTCCCCTCATCACAACCCAGCTCCTCCTTCCTCTCCCCCATTACGCCCCAGCCCCATCACGACCCAGCCCCCCCATTCTCCATCCCCTCCCCCATCACGACCCAGCCCCCCATTCTCCATCCCCTGCCCCCACTCCCTCCCCCATCACAGTCCAGCCACCCTCCCTGTCCCCCACCCCATCCTCTCCCGACCGCCCAGCCAGCCCAACATCCTGTCGGCACCCAAGCCCACTGCAATCCGCTCCGCAGGGACCACGGCGGCCCCCGTAGTTGAGCAGCTCGCCCGGCCGCCGCCCACCCTTCCATTTAAAACGAAGCCCCTCTGCTTCCGAGCCGCCCTTCGCTTCCGGGTTTTCTCATTGGCTGAGCCGGCTGTCGATCACCACCAAGCGAGGGGCCGGTTTTTTTGACACGCCTCTTCTCCGGCTGATTGGTTGGTGGAGAGACAACCCTACCTCTTCATTGGCTGTCGAGGCTGTCAAAGGGCCCCAGGGTTCGGCGGAGAGGGCAGGCTGTCAAATCTGCCTAGCAACTGGCGTGGGCGGGAAAAGCGGCCTGAGAGGAAGGTGACGGTTGGTGGCGCGCGCGCCACCCTGGGAACCCCGCGCCGCCGGTGGCGCGCGGTGCGGGGGAGGGAACCCGGCGCGAGGCGGGTCTCCCTGCGCGCGCAGCCCCCCCTCCTCCTGTCAGTGGCCACCTGAGGGAGCCGCCTCCCCTCCCCCCACACGGCCCCAGTCCGGCCCGGGCCCCGCTGAGGAGGAGGAGGAGGCGGCTCTGAGGGGGCTGAGGAGAGTGAGTGACACCCCCCGCCCCCAGCAACCTGTGGGGCTCGGAGGCGGCTGAGGGCGGCCCGGGCGGGGAAAGGGGAGACGGGGGCAGCGCTGAGGGGAGTGCCGGGTTGTCGGCGGGGGCAGGGAAAAGGGGGCACCGGGGCTGAGGAGAGCCGAGGAGGGGGGCGGCCAGGCCTGAGGCGGCCCTGTGGGACCCGGGAAGGCCCGAGGGAAGCGGGTGGGGGGTCGGCCCTGAGGGGGGCTGGGGCAGGGTGGCCTAGGCAGGCAGCGGGGCTGGGCAGAGAGGGGCGGCTTTAGGGAGAGGCCTCAGGAAGTACCAGGACGTGGAGACCTGGGTGGGGGGCGGGGAGGGCTGGGGGAGGGGAAGGGCTGGGGGGAGGGGTGCACCTTGGGAGTTGCCCAGGGAACGCGGCCCGCAGAGGCAGAGGCAGACCCTGAGTGCCAGGGACACGGGGGGCTGGGGGGCGGTGTAATGGGCCAGAGAGGGGCATCTCGGGATGAACTTTGGGGAAGCAGCCCAGGCAGATTGGGCCGGGGAAGGTGCCAGAGGGAAGGTTGATGACGTGGGGAGGGCGGATGTTGAAAATGGAGGGCACTTTTACAGACACGCAAGAGACCGTGGGCCCAGGTATCTGGGGTGGGGAGGGGGCGTCCTTTGGCGGGTGCCAGAAGGGAAAGAGGCCTGGGCAGACACAGCGTGAGGGCACTTGAGGAAAGTACCTGCGAAATAGAGATTGTGTGCTGAGGAGTGCCAGGTGGGGTGAGCTCATGTCGGGGTTTAAGATGGAAGTGTTTTGGTGGGGCTTGTGGCAAAGATGGGTAACTGCACTTGCTGAAGTATCCGGCTACACATACATGTGCAGAAGTTACATGGGAAAATAAGTGGGGGAAATGGGTTAATTTCCCTCCTCTAATCTGACATTACCTCTCTTAGTCCTTTGCCACTATGTCTCAATTTTCCTTTTTGTTGCTGCTGGGTGTTTCTGTAATACCTTTGGAGGGGATACAGTACATATGCAAGACAAGCTCTATATAAAATAAAGTTATATCCAGTCTCTGGTCTACCATCGCCTGACTCCCCACAGCAGTGGTTAGGAGAATGTTTCTAGGTTACTTTGTAAAGAATACTGTTTTTTTTTTTTTAATTAATTGTCTGTCTTGTATTCCTCCCCTTCCCCTCCATTTCTTGTCTATATAGCATAACAATGTTTTCCCCCTCAGTAGGCTAAAGCAGAGAAGACAAAACGGAGACTATTTGAGTGCCAATTTAGAAAGGGGTGAAAGTTCTGCTCAGGTGATAGCAGTGTTAGGGTTAGACTGAAAACTAGCAATTCAGTATTATGTTTGTCACTTTATAACAAGTGACTTTTGGTCCATGTATGCCAGTCTGTATACTTAGAAAAAGATGTACATGTATGCATAGTGTGTATTGGAGCAGTTGCCATAGTTAAAAGAATCCACTCAGTTGAATATTTGAAAATGACCTGTTCTGTTTTTTGAGTGAGAACTGTTTAAACAGCATATTTTTTAATATTGAATATTTAAAAAAACAAACAAACAAAACACCTTTAAGAAAAAAAAAGTGTGTTTTGTTTCTACTCTTCAGTGATATTTATTAAGGTTTCTTCAACTTATATAGGTAGAAAAGGAGAAATTGATTATACAAATAATTAATTAAATGTATTGTATACAAAGTACTTTCACAGGCACAGAAACTGAAAATATTTGAATTTTTCCTCCCCCAGCTTTTTTTTTTACTCATTTTAGTGTCATTTGTAACAGTAGGGGGAACATTTTATAATTGGACACTGTCCCTTTTTTTAAAAGCTTTAGTTTCAACTTCCATTCTAACCTTTCTTCTCATAATGTGAATTTTTTGGAGATGTTTGAGACACTGTTATAGCATGCAAGTGTGAAAAATAATACACATGTTCCAAACAGTAACGAGTTAAATACTGTGGCCTAAAATAGATTAATTTCCTGCCATTTTCAGGTGGCAAAACACTCACTTCTCTCTGTCCATGAAACTGAAACTTCTTTTAAACAAACCAATCAACTCGTATATTTGTGTATTTCCCCTATTTCTGAAAAGCCACTTGAAAGATGTGAACTGGCTTTCATCCACTAGTAGCCAATTCCTGACGCTACAAAGCATGAACCTCTTAATCTACATGTACAACATGTAAAAACAACGTTAGCCTCTTTATTGCAGCAAAAAATAAAGGGGCAGTGCTAGATATGGGAATAACCTGGAATCTTTTGCTCCTGTTTCAGTAGAGCTCAAGTCTGTTGGACTGAAGCTGTTTTTCTTCTATATTGGTGGCTGTCCACTTTGGTGCCATCTTGTGCTTGAATTTAGGGAGTCCGTTGAGTCTTCTTGAATGAAATGTTTTGTATACTCTCTTAGCTTCCCCAAAGCATACAGGGAATTAAAAATGTGTGTATATATAGAGGGAATTTTTAAAAAAAAATGTAAGGGTGGGACCATGTTAAATGGGACTTGCGTCTAATTTTGCTCCAACCTTAAAGGTTTGGTGGTTTTAGAAAACACTAAAATGTTGTTTAACAGTAGCACAATGCACTGTAATCAGAATTCAGGTTTCTTGTGCTCACCATACCAGCATTGCTAATCCCACCCAAAGAGAAATAACACTTTGCATCTATTTGATTGATTTCTCTCATCTCTGCCTCATACTTGGAGAAGTACTCATGATCTTCACATCCAGCACTGTTTAGTAGTAAGAAGTGGCTGCCCAGTCCATTATAGGGTAGAGTGGGGAAGGAAAAAAAGAGAAATTGAAACAATGGATCCCTCAAGGAAAAAAAAATACTTGGGCCTGGCCTGGGGGCGGTATTTGTTCATTGCCTTATAGGTATCAGGATTCAATCTTTTATTCTCTGAGATAAGTGTGTTATGGAGGGTAGTCTTTTACTATTGATTTCTTTCACATTTCTGGCCTGATTGAGTTTTCATCTCCAAGTCTTGGTCCACTAAAAAAGTTAAATGGATGTGGCATCCAAGGATGAGAGTGACATTTTCTAAAAAAAATAATATCCCTTTATAAGCCCACTTTGCACTTCTCTCCCACTGAGCAAGACAGGTTGTATTTTTCTGCAAAGCCCATCAACACTGTTTAAACCTATGTCAGAGGGGTGAAAGCTGTGGAGAACCATACCTTCAGGTACCTGCTAATGCAAAGAGCTGACTGTACAAGAGAAACTGTCAGAGTCCTTCCTGAGAGGCTTCTTGAACCCCAGGGAAGTGCCCTATGTTGGGAATAGAGCTTGCTTGGGTATTTGATGTGGTGCCAGTAGCTTACCCTTAGAAGAAGGAGACTAATATTTTGTGTTGGGCCCCACAAGTCTCAGAGCCACATCAACACAATCATGACCCAACTTGATTTAAGGATGGTGGTGTGACTTGGAAGTGTGGTTGACTTAGAGGAGCAATTTTAAAAGTCTTCCTACTCCCCTTATACACATTTACACTTTAACTGAAGACTTCATGCTTTTTCACTTGAATTGTAGCTTTTAGTAAGACACGTTTCTAGATTAGAGAAAGTAAGAAAATTAAGATTGGGTGTGAAACATGCTCAAAATGAACCCTCCATTTCCTCCAAAATAGAACAGAGCACATATGGAACCAGAACTGCAGTTTGCCTGCCTTATTACAATTTCATTTTAAAATGTTAGCTACATAAGTCAGCCATGGCATCAGTTCATCCTTTCGAATTCCATTGTTTAAGGAAGATTCAGACAATTGATGCCAAAGGTGCCAGGGGGCACATGGGTAATTGTGTGGAGGTTGAAATGCTAGTATGGTGTCTACTGCATTTGCTTCTTTGCTGTATGATAGATAATCAGTGGCTTTGTGTTAACAGCTGTTTGATAGCAACTTGAACCCTCTAGATTATCAGGACGTCTCCACTTCTATTACTGTTCTTGCTGGGGCATATTGTAGGCGTTTCTTTAGTTAACGGTAACTCTACTTTTCTTCCACTAGCTCTTGATACATTGCCTATTCTCCCTATTTGTTATGGAACTCACTTCACTCTTCTAGATGACAAAGCATAGATGATTGGGGCTGGAGGGGGGACAGGGTCACACAATATTGGGGCTTCTGTCTCTCCCTTCTCCCCCCCCCCCCCCCAAACATAGCTTCAGAAGGCCCACATTTTCTTGAACCTGTTTTGCTTCTGGTACTATCATATAACAAAGTTGGCACTCATCAATTATGTGCCAGTACAAAGTTGAGTGAGTCTTTATCTAACAAGAAGTTTCACAATTTTTTTAAAAAGTTTTTGGATTTATAAAAGAGTTATGGAGACTTAGCAATGTAAACTTACATGTGTATATTTACAGATGTGTTGTTGCTCATATATGGACAAACAACTCTAAAGACTGAGTCCAAATATAATCGCTTCAATTTGTATTCATGGACCAGTTAGCTATCCAACAATTGATTTTTATATAACTGAAATAGCTGGGGAAGTGAGAAATTTCCTTCCTTTTGGATACAATGCCAAGGATGTTAAATCTCTAGAGACCCAGATAAGAGCTAGGCTGTCCGTTTTTGAAATTATTAAACAAGTATAGAATTTATCAGTTCAGAAGAGCAGTGAAATCATAGAATTTGTCTTGTAATTTATTCTTCTTACATGATATTCCTGTTCTACATATTCGTGTCCTATATGGATTTAGGATAAGACCAGTCTGGTAAGAGCTTCTATCCAAGACAACCCAAAGGTAATGTAAAATTTGATGATGCAGTATACCATGTTCTTCCCTCAAAGTCAACAGTTCATCATCATATCAGGGATAGTGTATTACTGGATGTTGCATCTTTGGCCTCTGATGTAAATTAGAGACCCTGATCATGTGTTCAAATTCCCTGAGATACTTTCTATTGCAGCAGTAAGGGTCTTTGGCTTTGGTGTCCTGGCCAAGTTTCATCTTGAGTAATTATAATCTGTTAACCAAAGTTCACCTGTAGTGTCAACTGGGTAGAGCATTCTTCCCCTCTATCCATCCAAAACTTCGGCTGTCTAAGATAGCACAGCAGTCTACCCATCTCACCATAAAACTTTCAAGAGAAATTTTTATGTGCATATTTTTTGTGAAGTAGTATGTAAATGTTGAGAAATGAAAGAACCTTCTGTGAAGTTAGATTGTAACTTTTGATTGTTCTCTAAGTAGCAACTAGCTTTAGTTTTTGCATGTTGATCTCATGAGATGCAGACTGTATTTCTAGTTCAGGGGTGCTGTAGCCTCTCTAAGTACTATAACACCTTACCTTTGAAATTTGCCTCCTCCCATCTCTTCTCCCTTCCCCACAAGAAAAGCATATGTAATTCTAACTGGCAATCCTCATATGAAAAATAAATTCAGTTTGTGACTCTTGTCCTGCAGCCAAAAAGCAACTTATAGAACTGATCTGCACTAGTTTTCCTGGGGACAGAGATGACACTGTACTATTGACATTTCTCTACTGGTAAGGGAAAAAGCTGTCACATTCCAAAGAATAAAAACTTCAAATCTGTCCTTTGTCAAGAGGAAAGATGTTGATAAATCCTGTAATAAACAGGCGTATGAGACTCAGATAGCTAGCCTAGAAGTACAGCCTTTTCAATAAACATTTTACTTGAAATTTACTTCATGACTAACCCAAGTCTGCCTCAAATTGGGTAGGCACACAACTGTCCTTGAATGTATGCAATGTCAATTTAATTATGATACACTTTGGACCTTACATAATTACAGAAAATAGTCACTGTGCCTTCACCATAACTTCTCAATATTAAAAGAAGAGTTAACTGAGAAAAGTCATGTCAAAGGAGGCAGTGTCTTCATCTTTAAAAATATTAAGCTGTTAGAGTATGTTTAAAACAAGCCATCAGAAGCTCCTAGTCACCTTTCCCATCTAAGAAAGGAGCATGTGGCTTGAGATATGCTGACATAATTTTTAAAACTTGTGTTGGGTCAAAAATCAAAGTAATTATAAAGGGAAGACTTTTATAATAGAAATGCAAAAGTAGCAGTAGTGCATCCTCTTACAATATGGACCTAATCCTCTTCATCTGAGGTTACATCATAGTTCCTATTCTAATGACTTGTTTTCAGTCACAACTTTTTTAAACTTTCACTTTTGATCTTGAAAGTGCTTTTTGCTTGATCTCTAGCTGAAGATTGTTTTGGGGAAATAAGAGTAAAAAAAGGTCCGAACACAGAGAGGAGATCAGAGAGATATTTTTTTTCTCCCTTATTTTTAAAACAGTCTTTTATCCAGAATAGTCTGGGGGTTGAAGTCCAACATGGCAATAGTGTTCCCTAAGAAGCAGTGCACAACCTTGTCCTGGAACAAATTCGTTTTGATATGACATGTTAATTTTGGGTTTTTTTGTTTGGTTAATCTCTGTTGCTGTGTATTTTAAAAGGAGATTTGGTTCCAGATGCATAGATAAGGTAATCCAATTCAGTCTCCCAGTTATTCCAGACTGATTAAGAGCCCTTGGCTGATGTCCCTAGGAAATATAGCTTCTAGCAGAAGTAGCTTCAGCAAATTGACAATGCTCGCTTCTCAACCAAGATCCCTCCTTTAGCGCTAGTGGGATGTGCAGATGGCTGAGGGAGTTAATAGTTTGAGTTGTATACACTCTCCCTAGCTATATGCCCATTACAATTTGTTATGGAAGCTTGCCCCCAATGGGAAAATATTTATTCTCCCATTTTACAAATGGGGAAACAGATACAGGGAGATTGTGACTAACTAAAAATAACATAGGAAGTAAGACAAACAAGGAGTCTAGTGGCACTTGTAAAGACTAACAAATTTATTAGATGTGCCACTAGACTCCTTTGTTTTGCTGAATTATATTAACATGGCTACCCCTTTGGAACTTGTCATAGGAAGTAAGAGAGAACCTAGATCTCATGTCAACACTGTATCATTGGTATTACTTTAAATCAAGGTTAGGCAATGTTATCTGTGAGCAAGTCTTCTCCCTTAGGAATATTTTCAGACCCTTATTCTTGGAATGTGTTTGCAATGTTGATATCTAGTATAGACCTTCTAGAAAATAGAGATAGTTGAGGCCTTGCACATGAGGCCTTCACAAACTTTGAATATTTGCATTCAAAGATAGAAAAGGATATTATAACATAAACATTCCTCAATTCTCTGTCATTGTCAGAAAGTCCCTTTTTAGTTGTATCTTAAATGGCACAGACAGAAATTCGGTTGTATTGGTTAGTTTCTGCATTGTCACAAGACTTCCATACTTGACTTTAGTTCTGTGTCTAGCTTACTGTAAGGTTATCCTTGGGGGTTTTTTTTTTCCATCCTGTTGCTCTTATCAGTGTAGTGAAACAAAACTGATCCCAACAGGAAGTCTGGGTGCAGATTGTGCCCATCTTGCTTGATATTTAGGTCTGTAAATGACCAGTAATTCCACTGCTTAGATTAATGTGGTGTTATGGGACTGTATGGTCTTTAATCACTACATCAGATGGCTTTACATGTGCAGTCTGAGGAGCCTAGCTTTACATTTTAATACCTTAAGTTCCATAACACTCCTCATGACAGCTCCTCTCCCCTAATTTGTGGAGGCAGGAACCCTTGTCAAATGCACCCATTGTGGCTCAGGGATAAAATACTAAAAGGAGCATCTACACTAAGCTGTTTTGAAGTGAAGCTGTTCAAGGGCCTGCTGGCCTATAGCCAGCAATGTCTTTGGCAACAGATGAATGCTTGATGCCTAGCTTCAGAGTGCTTGCATTCAAAGAACTCCAGAAGAAAAGAGTTGTTACATCTGTCTATATTTCTTGGGCTCGCTACAGATAAGTCTGATGTAAATGGATATCCTATTATTCTGTATGGCCAGAACTCTTGACTAGTACAGATTACTTTCTTTGGAGACTATGGCCCAACGTGGTTAGCTACTGCCACAGACCACCATCTCTACTAGGGATTCAAGCTGCCCTTGGATTGAACATAAGTCCTTGAAAAACACACCAAACACACTTTTCTGTTATTCATGACATGTATACAAGGCCACTTGCCTTCCAAAAATTCACAGATTCCAGAGTATTCAGAAACCAATAACTTGTGAGATTCCAGTCACAAAACAGCAAAGTTCTTCAAAAAATATGCCTTCCTGCACCATTTGTGACAGACTGCTAGACATTAACTGAGGCTTTTGCAGGGTAGGTTAGGGACCATTTACTGGCAACAATGCCAGCATGGAATCAATATCAACTATATCCTAAACATTCAAAACACTGGTGACAAACTCAGAACCTGCAAGGGCTCACATCTGAATGACTGATTTCAATTCAAAGTGAGATCCTGATTCATTTCACAAATATTAATGAAACAGTACAATCTGATTGGCTTTCCAAGCTTCTTTCAAGTTAGGAGCAGCTCAGTCCAGTATCACAGCCATTTGCTATATCATTCATGGGGGGGCAACACATTAGTCTTGTCAAGAGATAGTCATGGTTTTTGGCCTGGTGTCTACAGTGCAGGACCAACATTATCTTTGCTTCATGTTGCTGGAAAAGGTGACATTTCAGGAAGGAAATACACCAGCCAGCCTACTCAGTCCCTCAAGGACACTATGGTTGTCTGTCATCTCTGAATTAAGTTTTTTTTCCCTGTGTAAGAGGATGTAAGTTTTACTCCAGAACTGGGAAGAACTATGGATTCCTGACAGTATTATGTGCATCTTTCCTCCATTACCTCTTACTCTAAGGATTATAATGAGCAAAAAAGGAGACAGTCCAAGTGTTGACTACAGCTTCTTCTTGGACATGCTTGTTTGGTTCTTACTCACTTGCCTGTAACAGTGAGAGCTTCAGTTGCCAGCTCTCACAAATTTCCTATTGCAGTATTAGGTTCTCTATTTACATCCCAAATTCTGAACATAGGTGCAGAGTGGATTATGAATGGACTGGTCTCTGAAAATTTTTAAAAATCTTGGAGTACAAAGTGTTCAACAAAGAACAATGCATTCAGGTGGAAATATTTATTATTGGCCTCAGAAGAAGCAGCCTTTGATTGCTTGTATGGAAGTAGCAATGAGAGGCCCTATACAGGATCTGATCCCACAAACAGTGACAATCCTTGCCTGGAGAACTGAGTCTAGTTGTGACAAGATGCAACAAATGAGCAAGGATAACAAAAATAAGATTATTGGCTGTAACACAATTTGAAGGTTGAAAGATTTTTTTTTTTAAATTGTTTTTAAATGTTCAGCTATCCAACTGATGTGTTGGCAGATTTCTAATAATCAACATATTAGAGATGGCCCTTTATTCCTTTAAGTATGGAGTATCATAGACTATTCAAATAAAAGGCCTTTGTTCCTGAGTGAAGATCTGTGGACATTTAACAAAATATACATCTCCAGAAAGAGTACCACTAAAAAGGTGATATTCTTTTTGAGATGAATGTGCCTCAAGGCTTTCTCTATATACATAACAAATGACAGGCTACATAGAAGTTAGAATAATAGGTTGGCAAGTGTACATGACAAGGGCACTTTGGAAAATTTAAAGTTTGAGTCCTTAATTGGTAGAAAATGGAAGATTTCTTTCAACCCCCAATTGCTAGTAATCATTAGAGACATAAAATTAGTGATTGGGGGGTCCTGTTTCTCAAGACAGTTCATGGTGGATGGACTATCTGGAAAGCCAAACTCCATGTGAACACTATATAAGCTTTCTGCTTTTAATCAAGGTCAAGAGGTAAAAATGCTAACATGCAATATAATAGTGATTGATGAAAAAGCAAGGGGGCTCCCTCAAAGGCATTCTGTCAAAGTTATGATCCTGTGGGATTAACTCACTGAATATATATCTTGCCAGAAAATAAAGTAAATTGCAGACCACAAGATTAACTCAAATGGGCTCTGAAGCAGGATGTGGTAGTCCTATTTTCAGGAGGTGGAGCTGTCTCTTCACAGATATCTGGGATTTTCTCCCACAAAAGCTCATGTGATAAATAAATCTGTTAGTCTTTAAAAGTGCCACAGGACTGTTTTGCTGCAGTAGACTAACACGGCTACCCCTGTGGAATTGCAACAACTAGTAATACTAGTAAGTGTCCCTGATTTTGCTCTGAGAGGAGATAGAAATTTCATTTAAACTCTTGATGAACTAGAGCGGTGGTTTAACTTTTTTTTCCATTTGCAGACTCTTTAAAAAATTCTGAATGGAAGTCCAGACCCCTTTGGAAATCTTAGACATAGTCTGCAGCCCATAAGTTGAAAACCACTGAATTAGAATAAGGAACTACTATTTCCTTTTCAGCTGATAACATTGCTTATAAGAGAAGAGACAGGACTGGGTCCTTCATTCTGATTGCTCCATCTTGGGCAAGGCAACATTCATCTCTGGTTTCTTCCTCAGGAGCCTCCACTTACTAGTATTAAACATATCTGTCCGAGGAGCACATCATCTTTCATTCCATTCTAGAGTCATTTCACCTCACTGCTTGGATATGTAACATCCATTGTTACAACATTTTCAAACCTGGAAACTATCTTTCTGTAGTCCAGAATTCATTTCATATTGAAGTGTTATTTCCAGAAGTGAAGATTTTCCTTTTAGGCAGCAGATAGCCTCCATGCTCTGTAACCAGGAACTTTTTTTTGTTTAAATTATTGAACAGTTTCCGCCTCTCCTTGTGAAAACACCTGGTTTTTCCATCTTAACGCTGTTGAACTAATTATTGATAAGTAACTTCCCTGTTGGTCTTGCTCAGCAGCTTGTGGTAGATGAAACTTGCAGCTGAATTTACACAAATACTAATTCCCCCATCAATAAATAGAAGTTATCTTGGTCTTAAGTTTGTGGCATTCCTTTAATAATTAGCACAAGCTATCTTAAAGCTTTTGTTATGATTCCTCATACTGCTTCACTAGTTGCATCATGCTTAAAGTTTTAGTCTTTTTCCCTTCTAAATTTTTTTTAAAGATACATCTTGTTAAAAATTAAAGTTTTAGCCTGTGACCTAATAATATTTTAATTGTCACTCTTCCCCAATTTTTTTTTTAATTATAAACAAGGGGTTGCCCTTTATTTTCCAATGTCATAAAAGGCTTTTGGACCACAAATGCAAGAAAATTTCACCAATTTATCTTTGGTAGCTAAATGTGGCAATGAAGGGAATGGAACAGAGGAAGTAAAATGTAAAAGTTGCATTTTTGTTTTCTTGAGCATCTGAACCATTGCACAACTCTACAGTTCAATCCCTATTAATGAAACCCTGTTTTTGCTTTTAAGCTTAGAGAACTTATTTTCATATTTAAACTGTTTTTGTATACTGATATTAGCTTTTCTCCTAAGTTCTAATATAGGTTGTTAGTTGCACTAAGATCACAATTACTGAGAAAAGTGTATATCTAGATTGTTTGTTTGTTTGTTTTTTAGTAGTATTTAAGTAAACATGACTCAGGTACTAATTTTCTTAGACCAAATTTGCTCTAAATGTGGGTTGGTTGTTTTACCGCAGACACGCAAGATATTCCTTGCCAAATAATGATGCATGCAGATAAAAACCAAGTGGGAGATTTACTTCCTGTTCAATACAGTATTACTAAATTATGCCTATTTAACCCCTGCTATACAAATGTGATGACAGTACAATTTCTTAAAGGTCATGAATCAGGACACTCTGCTATACAGTAATTCTCTATTAGTATAAGTTTTCTTCCAGAATTATTGCCAATATACTAAATGTATGAAAGACAAACTACATCAGTGGTGCACATGAAGCATTTCAGAATGAATGTTCTGGAACAAAGTGTAAAACAATCCACTTATTGTAGACTGGCTTTCACCCCATAGGTCTTTACTTCTACTTTAAACTATCCTTTTTGATGTGGAATCTCAAGAGAATCCACTTTGTACATGTGATTAAATGTAAAATAGACCCTCCAAGCCTAGCACTATGAAGTGATTTTTATGTCATTATTAAAGTAATATGTGTATATGAACCTCATTAGTGCTTTAAATGTCTTATAACTGTTCAGTGTTCTTATGGCGTTTTGCTACTGGGGCTGGGCATGCTGCTGAAAAGGTATTTGGAAGAAGCAGATGGAGCTAAAGTCAGAGGGCCAAATCCTACTATCCTTGTTCTGCTTGTGCAGACAGATCACAACTCCACATGCTATGCTGCTGGCTAATAACTGAATCTAAGGACAGTAGCTAGCCACTCTCACTCCCATGCAGGTAGATTGTGACATGACTTCCCTCACAATCATAGGATAGTAGACCATCCACAGAAAGTTATGGGGGAAACCAGTCTTCCCTCAATAGGAAGGGAGCAATCTTGTCTCCTCTACGTCCAGTCAATTGTAGCTGGCAAACTTCCTTCACTCCACACTCTTACTGCTCTTGTCTTGCAGGGGCTCTTTGCAGGTTCTGATTGTGAACAGCTGAGCAGAGGCTGCCTGCCCTCCCTATCTGCCTAAGGATTGATCTGGCCCATGTGTAATGTCTCAGAGGTTAATCTTTCTGAATAGCATTTAGCCTTTAGAATTGTTGACCATTTAATTTACTGCTGCTACAATGGGTTAGATGTAGATTAAAACCAACAGTAACCTGCCACAGGGTAATGGCTTTCACCATTCCTTTAATCCTCCCTGTCCCTTTGCACCATTCCTTATTGAAGGGTTTGTGAAAATGTAAGCTCCGATATGCAAGGGTGTCTTGGATTTATTAAGATAATTAGCCTAGTTTGTCATGACTTTGACTTTTTGGTAGAATACATACATTGAAAGAAAGGTGCTTTGAATGCTATTAGTATTTACACTAAACAAGGAGTAGTCAATGAGCAAACCATGGGTGAAATCCAGACCATCAAGTACTTTTGAACAGACCCCACAATCTTTTTATTTTACTGATTTATATATTTTTTATTTTTTTATTTTCTCTGGAGTCAGTCTGGTCCTTGATCAAGAAATTATGACTTTGACAAAAAAATTGATTTACCATGCCCTAAACAATACATCCTTTTTTCAGGTTCCCCCAAATATTCAATTCTGCTCCATTATCACAAGAACTTCCAGATATATTTTGATGAAGGATGTGCAAAATGGTTGAGTTAAACTACTGGTATGAGAAGGATGAGGTAACTAGAGCATAAAGAAAAGATTCCTCTAGTTGACAGGAGCTACACTAGTATCTGTAGAATTGGTGATTGGAATTAGGGAAAGACCTTGAGGAGAATGCTGTTTAATTGCATCTGGAGTCATAAAACCCTGCTATCATGGTGCTTTCTTAATTAGGCACTCAGCTTTAGCATGAATCTGGATCATATTGCATCAGCTCTGGTTATTGGGACAGAATATTTGCCACTTTTATCCTGTGCATCTGTGTCCTATTCATAAGTGAAAGTGTTCCTCTTCATCTTAGCACCAGTAAACTCGAATAGATGTTTATTCTAAGCTGTGCTAGTTCTGGTTCTTCCTAGCCACCGCCTACCCACCCAATAGAAGCTAAAACTATCCAACTCCTTCTGTTCCACTAGCCTAGCCAGCAACACTGGTGGGAAGGGCCCTCTCACAGGAGCCATCCAAAAAGGAGTGTTGTTAATGGAAAGCAGGTGGTGCCCTGCTCTTCAGGACACTGTCACCTATTGACACCCTCAACCTGCCCATCTCAACTCCGGAATCCTGATGGCTCTCTGACGTCATTCCCCCATTTGTCTACACAGGGCAGCATTTGTACCGAACTGAATACAATTATAATTAATCAAGGGCCAGATGAGGAGTGGGGAGGTAAAACTTTAACATACATCCGGCAATGTACAGCAAACAAAGATGTTGGGAAAATATAGAGATGTTTGCTTACTAAAATAGCTCAAAGCTATAGAGAAACTATCACTTCTTTGAGCAGTGTCCCTGTGAGTGCTCCACTCTAGGTGTTGGCGCATCCTCATGTCCTTTATCAGAGATTTTTACCAGCAGTGCTCATCTGGTTCGCGCATGTGCCACACTGTCTCACGGTGCCAGTGATGCCCTTTCTAAGGTGTGTAACCTGAAAGGAACCTCTGCTCCTTCTCAGCGATCTGGGATCTGAGATGGAGCCCTCAGCAATTCTAAGCTCATTAAATAATCCCTTATTGCTTAACATTTTTTTTTTTTTAATTCCTATTGTACCCTTCCTTGTAGATTAACTTTTTCCCCGTTCCTTCCATTGGAAGGTACACCATGCGAAGTTCACCTGGCTTCAAACAATGCACTTCCTGTAGGTTCTGTAGA
The DNA here is from genome assembly GCA_007922175.1 of Pelusios castaneus. Classification (NCBI taxonomy): domain Eukaryota; kingdom Metazoa; phylum Chordata; order Testudines; family Pelomedusidae; genus Pelusios; species Pelusios castaneus. Next base: position 2,180,331 of record ML685800.1, read on the forward strand.
TGCTGGCAATTCTAGCATCTGATGGACACACACAGTGCATCAGATTCTTAAGTGAGGGATACATTTCTCCGAAACATGTTCACTACAAAAATTTAAAAGCCAGAACTAGGCATTGCAGAGACTTGCAGCTGAAATTTATTCTGATGGGAAGGTCACTCAGACCTGCTTCTGACCCTGCACAAGCTAACATCTTGTCAGGTGAGAAACCTACTAAAAAAAGACATTCAACCTCACCTGAAACTGACCATGTCAAGAGAGGGAGATCACCACCTGCAACAAGTAAAAGGTCTAGTACCAACAAGGCTGTAGGTTCCTCAGATACACCCACTAGTAAGACATTAAAAGGACCCTCATCGCTCTGGTACAGGATCAAGAGGCAAATCTAAACATCCCTTGTCTGAGATGGAACCATCGAAATTAACAGTCTGCAAAAGGGCAACAAGTGCCACAAAGCTGCCACTGATAGAGACTGCAGCACTGATGAGGTTTTGACAGCTGCTGAGTTGTCTGCACTGGTAGTACCAATAATATAGAATCATAGAAACTGGAAGGGACCATGAGAGGTCATTAAGTCCAGTCCCCTGCACTCATGGCAGGACCAAGTACCCTCTTAAACCATCCCTGACACATGTGTAACCTGCTCTTAAAAACTTCCAGTGATGGAGCTTCCACATCCTGCCTATGCAACTTATTCCAGTGGTTAATTACCCTGACAGGAATTTTTTCCTAATGTCCAACCTAAACTTCCTTTGCCATAATTTAAGCCCATTGCTTCTTGTCCTATTACTGGCAGTTAAGGAGAACAATTTTTCTCCCTCCTTCTCCCGACAACCTTTTAGGTACTTGAAAACTGTTATATCCCCTCTCATTCTCCTCTTTTCCAGACTAAAAAAACCCAGCTCTTTCAATCTTCCCTCATAAGTCAAGTGTTCCAGACCCATAATCATTTGTGTTGCTCTTCTCTGGACTTGCTCCAATTTGTCCACATCTTTCCTGAAATGAGATGCCCAGCACTGGGACATAACTCTCCAATTGAGACCTACTCAGGGCAGAGCAGAGCATAAAAATTACTGCTCCTGTCTTACTTACAATACTCCTATTAATACATCCCTGAATGGTGTTTACTTTTTTTGGAACAGTGTTACACTGTTGACTCATATTTAGCTTGTGGTCCACTATGACACCCAGATACCTTTCTGTAGTACTCCTTCCTAAGGAATCATTGCCCATTTTGTATGTGTGCAGTGGATTGTTCTATCCTAAGAGAAGTAATTTGCACTTGTTTTTATTGAATTTCATTCTATTTACCTCAGACCATTTCACCAGTTTGTCCAAGACATTTTGAATTGTGATCCTATCCTCCAAGCACTTGCAATCCCTTCCAGCTTGGTATCATTAGCAAACTTTATAAGTGTACTCTGTATGCCATCATCTAAATCAATGAGGAAAATATTGAACAGAACCGATCCTTGCGGTACCCCACTCGTTATGCCCTTCCAGCATGACTGAACGGTTTAACTAATCTCTGGGAGCAATTATCCAACCAGTTTTGGACCCATCTTATAGTAGCTCCATCCAAGTTGTACTTTCCTAGTTTGTTAATGATAAGGTGATGCGAGACTGTAACAAAAGCCTTACTAAAGTCTAGATATACCATATCTATTGCTTCCCCTCTATCCACAAGGGTTGTTAACATTTATGATGCCGACGGTGCTGATGATCATGTGGGTACCTACTTCTAGCACAGAGCCAACTTTGGCATCAACAGTGGCATCGGTGATGCCGACACCACAAAAACACAGAGGTGCTGACATCAGGAGCAAGAGGAAGAATTTTTAACATCCTCTTCTCTGTCACCACTGTACAGGACTGTTACCTTCCCTGTACACTTCACTCAGGATAAGCCCATATTTCCTATCTCATTCTCCAGTGATGATGAGGGTAAAGAAGGGGAGGCTAGGTTCTCCCCCAGGGATTCCTTACCCAGTGTGGAGACAATCAAGCAACAATCACATTCCAGGCATCTCACACACCACCTGCACATAACTCATTCTCTTTCCCAGACAAGGAAGAGTATAATCCGTCCACCTGCCACTTCTGCTGATGACTAAGCAGTTTTAAGTGCCATTTAAGAGAGTGGTGGATAGTCTAGCGATCTCACTCCAAGAGGTTGCCAAATCACAATAGACACTCCTGATGATCTTACAAACCTCATTCTCTTCCAAAATTGTTCTCCCCATGGATGATGGAGCCAACCAGTAACATCTGGCTCCATTCTCCCCACCTGCAAAAGAGTGGACAAAGGGCACAGAATTCCTCTTTACTCATCCAGCACTAAAGTCCTGAGTTATGGAGGCAGCCAGTCCTCTTCAACTGGAATGCAGATGTCTACACATCCCCACTCACTCCACAAATATCTAAAACAGAACACAAAATAGATGAGGACAAGGCCAGAGTGATAATGAGAGCTCAATCATGGCCCAGACAAACATGATACACTTACCTGATGCAAACATCAATCTGCATGCTGATCTCTCCCACTGCTCAAAAAAATCTCCTATTTCAAGACAAGGGACGCATCTTCTGTCCAGACCTGAAAGAAGTTACACCTGACAGCCTGGCTTCTAAAGGATTCTGGCATACAGAACTATAGTGTTCAGAACCAATAAAGCACATCTTACTAAATAGCAGAAAACCCGCTACAAGAAAAACTTCCCAAAATGGCTTAGGTTCACTTCATGGTGCCAGTGGAAACAGGTCTCTGCCACAACAGCACCAATCCCAATCCTAGTTGATTATCTTCTGAGCCTAAAAGTATCAGGGTTATCAATTAACTCACTCCAGGTACATCTAGCAGCCATCACCACTTTCCACAACCACACAGATAAGACAATCTTTGTATATCGAATTGTGAAACATTTTATGACTGCAATGCAGAACATATACCTAGCTATACATTCCCCACAATACTGTGGGAACTTAATGTAGCTCTAAGAACCATCATTAAGCCACCATTTGAACCCTTAGCAAGATGCTCATTAATGTATACATCTATCATTCCTAAAAGTATCATTCCTTGTGACCATCACATCAGGGTGACATGTAGGTGAACTTGGAGCACTCATGGCTCATCCACCACACACAATCTTCCACCAAGATAAAATGACTCTTAGACACCACCCAAAATTCCTCTCCAAAGTTACATCAGCATTTCATCTAAATCAATCTATTCACTTACCTATATTTTACCCCAAACCCCACAGTAATACACTGGATGCAGTCCTGACATCAGACATTCTATCCCATTCTACCTGGAAAGAACAAAGCCACTCAGAAAATCTAAACTTCCTGTATCAATTGCAGAATGATCCAAAGGGAATATCCACACAATTATCAAAGTGGATTTCCGGCTATGTTCATACATGCTGCATGCCAATAGGTATATTAGCACTACAAGAGGTTAGGACACATACTACCAAGTCAGTCTCTATGTCCGCATCCTTCCTACATAATGTACCAACCAAGCATCAACAGCTGATGCAGCAATTGAACTGTCAGTATTTTCCTCCATACAACCTAACAACTCTGAACTCTTTCCTTCCAACTGAGGGCACTGCTCGAGTCACCTTGGCTATGTCTACACTAGAAAAGTTGGTCAACTTAAAGTCGACTTAACTTTTCTAGTGTAGACATAGCCTCTTGTCGACCTTAAGTCAACATAACGCTTTAAGTCGACTTAATAAGGTCAATTTAGGCACTAATCCCCATCCACACTGGCCTTAAGTCAATTTAAGGAGTCAACATACGGCTTAAGTCGACCTAAAAGGAGGTGTTAAGTCGACTTAAGGAAATGCTTAAGTCAAGTTAATAAAAGCCCAATGTGAACTTGGTTTTCTTTAGGTCAACTTAACCCTCAAGTCAACCTAAGTTGCCAGTGTAGGCGCACCCTGAGAGTGGAGTACCCACTGGGATACTACTCAAAGAAGAGAGGGTTACTCACCCTGTACAGTACCTGAAGTTCTCTGAGATGTGTGTCCCTGTTGGTGGCTCCACTACCCACTCACCTCCCCAACTTGGCATCAAGCGTGAGGGCTCCACAGTAGAGAAGGAACATAGGATGTATGGTTGCGTTGCTGAAAAGGGCACCAGTGAGGCCACAAGATGGGGGCAGCACATTCACAACCCAAATGTGCACTGCTAGCAAAAATGTGATTTGAGGATGCGCTATCGCTAGAGTGGAGCACCCCGAGGGGGACGCATCTCAAAACCCTCAGTTATCGCACAAGATGAGTAACCCTCGCATTACAGCCCGGGTTTAGGAATTAAATTTTGGTGACAGTTTTATAAACAAAGTCATCCTTGCAGAACAGTAAATGGCAGAAGTGTAGTGAGAAACTTACAAGCGGTTTGTCTTGTTTGTTCTGAAAGTTAAGCTAATGAAACTATTTGCACTTAATGTTGAGTGATTTAAAAAACCTTATTGAAAACAGGTATTTTGTAGGCTCTGGCTTTTGTTGAAAAAAAATTTTTTTTTAAGTGATAGTTCAATACCCCTCCCCCTCCACCCAGTGTTAGTCCCACTTTAATACTTGTTTACACACTATTTTGTAGGATTCAAGCCTATTTACAGCCACACATTGATCTCTCCAGAATACTGGTGTTATAAAAGGCTCGTTTTATTTGAAGGCTGACAGTAAGTAATCTCCTGTGGTCAGATGATACATATCACAGTAACTCCTAGAATTCTTTTAAAAAATGGAATTAGAGTTGTTTCTGTAGCTTCTTATCCATCTAGATGTCTTCTCAATAGGCAACATATCAATCATGAAGGGAGTTGTTAGAATGAAAGTCCTTGTGCTCCCTTCCCCAATCATGTTAAGCAGAAGATCTTTTCCAATATACTGTATTTCTATCATCTTTCACTTTGAAACCTCCTAAGTTCTTTTAAACAAGCTATATTTTATTATAGAATATAAAAAGAGAGATCACTTCCATCACCACTGAAATGCAAACACTTATGCTATGAGACTTTAACAGCACATAGGAATACCACAGGGCATACTGAATGGTTTTTCAAGCTGAAACTACAGAGGGGAACTTAAAAACAAAACGTAGTTACCCAAGTTGATGTTTGATTTAGAACATTAGATGTAGAGATCCTCATCTTCTGAAAGGTACTATGATCAAGGAAAACAGCAAGTAGTCAACATTTATCTTTAAGTCCCATATAAAAGAAGCACCATGCTCAGTTTCCATTGGCTACTGACACAAGGAAAATCACTTATTGGAACATTTTCTGCACCACTTAGCTGCTCTCCACATACTGTCTTTGCTCACTGCTTGGTGTGTGTGAAGGCAAAGCAGTATGGCTCCAGGCATGAGTTCTCCATCGTCAACTGTCTGACAAAGTGGGATTTTCTCATGCAAAAGCTCATGCGACAAATAAATGTTAGTCCTTAGTGTCACAAGACTCCTTGTTTGTTTTGCTGAGCTAGACTGACATGGTTCCCCCTTTGGATCCAGGCATGAGGAGTCTATTTATGTATTTTTAAATTGTCTACATAAGAACAGTTTTGCTTAAAGCTATAACCTAACCTTTATTTAGGCATAATTTAACTCTTGCACTTATCAGCTAGTATGCTGACAGATATAGGATTTCTAAACACAAATGAAGGCTCCTGAGTAGTACAAGTACAGATACATAGAACCGTGCAAATTCACAGACCATTTCTTGCAGATGCCGATTGGATCCGGATATTTGTATCTGCGCAGGGCTCTACAGGCTGTTTGCTTGCTTGCATAATAGTGAGGCTATTTGAAACTGATCATGCAGGTATCCAAGTATTCAACCACTGTGACCATATTATCAGGATCAGAAAGTACAGTAGTACCAGAAGGAAATTATTCAGAATCAGTTTTGATATTTAGGACACCAACTGCATGTTCCCCAGTGATACTTTAAAAGCAGAATGGTGGTTCTGCTCCATTCCCCCTGGAAGAGATACACACATGATATACATGAGACTAAGTTGTGTAAGAATATTTGCATACATGATGTACATAAGAAGCAGGGGTCACCTCTGTGACCACAATCTGGTAGTTAGATTTATTTAATTAAAGCTCTAGCATTTCTCTTACCTAATGGTAATGTCATGAACTTCACACAAGCCCCTGTCAGAAGGTGTCATTTCAACAGCCTGCATAGATTTGTTGTGAGTTACTGCATCTTGTCTACATAGGCCTAGGCATATACCATTCCATGGCACTGGTGTTTTGCTTAGAGAGCAATGGAATTGCAAGGTGCACATTTCTGGTTTAAATGGCAGCAGGCTGCGGCTTTATTGGTTGTGTTTATAATACCAGCACAACTTTCAATTCCCACAGTTGACAAACTTTAAAAGAATGCCAGTACTATTTTTCCCCCCACTCTTTCTACATGTCTCAAGACTGAAGGATTCCCCACCCCGACCCCCAGCTTACTTTGGCAAAATCCCCCATCCCTGCAGCAGTGTCCATCTATCAGTTAAAAGATTTGACCTTTGCCACTGAAAGGACACCAGTCTATTATAAACTACTTCTTCCCACACCTGTAGCTGCACTTAGACTACAGGCACTCTCAAATCATTACCTGTCAAATGCTACTGGCTTATCACTTAGCTGGCACACCACACCTCCAAGTTCTTCATCAGCATTCAGAGAGGCAAAGGGAAAGAGTATTCACTTCAATCTGTAATACTGTATCTGGACAGTGTGGAACAAATCTTCTGCACAGTCATATTTCAAAAGGTCACCCACATGGCAGTTCTAATTTCTGGAGTCATTTTATTTTAGTGTGCTTTTACTAGTGATGTAATCCCTCTCTCTGTGAGCCACGACAGTAGTTTTGGCCAGACCAGGTTTGCCACAAATACATCTGTTTGAGTACCGCTCAGTTTAAGCTTAATCAGCAGATGCTCCTCAAAGCCTATTACTAAGTAGCTTCTTCTAACAATATCATAGAATATGGTAAGGTTAGGTGCTGGCCCCGCCTCATGCCTCACAGTCCCTCCCACAGCTGAATGGTATGGAAATAGGAAAAACCTGTTCTGCTCAAAAACTAGTTTCTGCACTCATGTATACTGTATGTACAGATTCAGGACATGATACACAACTATAAAAAACAACCCCACAACATAACTATCAGTCTCTCCTCTACTCCATCCCTACACAGATACATTACAGCAATTTGATCCCCAGATATCAAAGATCAGGACACAAACGTGGAGAAAATCAGCTACGCTTGCAGATGTTGCTACCTCAGTCTAAAATGCATTGGCCTAAAGCTCACCTGGAAACAACCAAGAAAAGCCATCTGGAGTACTGCCATAAGACAATGTCAGCAGACATCCATCCCCATGCAGGATAAACAGGCCCTTCCCATACCAGTTGTGTAGGCCAGATAAGCCTCCAGGCACAGCCACTTCCTTTGTCAGCAGGGGTGCATCACTGAACTTTGAATCTGTTGGTATGTTTTTGGGAGGGGATGGCAGCGTTGGAAAGATGAGGGAAGAAGGGGCAACTGCGCCTAGGGTCTCAATTAGTGGTTGTTTGGCAATTAGATTCCAGACAAAGCATCCAACTGGTCCCATTGCCATATTTCCATCCCTGAAGATGTCACAGATGGTTCCTATAAATACCATGTAGCACAAGTTCCAAAGGGGTAGCTGTGTTAGTCTATTGCAGAAAAACAAAGAGTCCTGTGGCACTTTTAAAGACTAACATTTATTTATCGCATGAACTTCTGTGGGAGAAAATCCCACTTCATCTCCTGTGACATGTAGAACAAGAGGCCCTCCACTTCTGATGCAGCCTTCACCGTACGCTCCAAGTCCTCATGCTAGTCTGTAAAGAGAAGGCAATGAATCTTTTGTGAGAGGATGTTATTTAGCCCTTTCCTTAGCTCACAACCTCTGCAATGATTCCCCATACCCAGCTGTCTGAAAAACAGAGCATGCTGTGGCAAGTAAGATGTTACTGTTGAAACAGTGTGGTGCTTGAACCTCTCTGTGGGCTATAAGTTACAGGATGTGATCCACAGAAAAAATCCAGGCCATAGATGCCCAAATTTCTCTCAGTATCTGTGGAAATTTCAGTGTGCCTCAAGAGCTGTCATCAAACACCATATTCCTAGAAATAGGGAAGAGAGATAGAGAAATGGTAATACATTTTGTCATACAACTATGTTCAGAATGTGTTATGGAACAAAAAAAAATCCTGCCCACTGAGAATGAAGCACCAAAACCCCACTCCCCCTCCCCCCCCATGCATAATTGTATATAATATATCCCATTTGGAGTGCTAGGACGACAAACCAGTAAATTGTTTAAAAGGGTCACCTCTTAGAGAAGTCTTCCTGCATCTCTCCAGTAACCTTAGCATGGTAATGGATAGAAGCGAGGCCATGGTTGCGTAGCCTTTCCTGGATGGAATGGCATGCTAGTTCATGCCTGCTGACAACTGAAGTATCACTCATCAGAGATCCCTACTCTGTTTGAATTCAAGCTCCCTTCCCTTTCTCCTGTGCTCCTCCCACAAGCAGAATTTTACAGACTGTAAATCTGAATTAATCTGGTGATTTTGTACCTCTGGAATTCAATGTGAATTATTCCATTCACAGAGCTACCTTTGATTTAGGAAAGAGGAGGAAGATACTTACTTGGAATCTTTTTCAGGGACCATACCTAAGGTTAAGTAATGGAAACATACTGAGAGTCCAGCAACAAAGCCAATTTAGAATCCCAGGAATCATATGATCCACATGAATGTATCTAACAACATTAAGATTTGGTACTATATAGTTTCAAAGGATCCTCATTAGGAATCAAACATACATACAGCTAAAAATCTTCCTACAAGTGTGATTTGCTTTTGTGTCTGGGGATACCAATAGCAGCACATAGATCCTGGGCAAGTTAGTGGGGTGAGGCCACTCCCCTCCAGACCTTAGTGCACCCTACTCTTTACCTCTCTAAAGAGAGGCAAATCCATTTTGTACTGCACAATGGAAATATTTGTTTCCAGGTATTTAAAGACACCTCTCAGGCTGCTTTTTATTAGTTTTGATAGAATGAACTCAATGCGGAATTCCAGTTAGAGTCTTGGGTGTAGGAGTCTTCATCACTAGCTGCCCATCAACCCTGGTGCTGCTTCCTTTGCAAATGGGAGTTATTTCAATCTCTGCCTCTGTCCAAGTCTTTTCCTTTGTGATCTGCACAAGTCTGTTTTTTCTATGACAGGGTTCTGCTTCCTATAGGTTGCCTACATGGGACTGGAAGGGACATCCAGGGTCACTGAGTTCAGTCATCACAGGCAACCCTGTTATATCCCATTTATAAATTTATCAAGCTCCATGTTATAGCTTTTGTGGTGGTTTGCACCCCTCCTTCCAACTACTGCTGTTGGAAGCCTGTTTCAGAACATCACTTCTCTGATGGTTAGAAACTTTCTCCTAATTTCCAGCCTATATTTATTCGTGGCCCTTTATACTCATTTGTTCTTGTACCATCATTATCCTTTAGCAATATCTCTTTTCCCTCCCTTGTGTTTGGTGGGTGGGGGAGCTAGCGAGAAAGCAATCACATCTCAGCCATCATTTTGCTAGGTTAAACAAGCTTAGGCATTTTAATTTTAGTCTCCTCTCCTCTTTCTATCCAGCGAGTCATCAGTTCTCTGTGTTGGGAGAATTGTATTGTGTGACACATGTGTAGCTAGATTATGTGAACCAGCAGTCTTTTGGAACTCAGCCTCCGAGCTTCTAACACCACATCAAACTGTGACATCATAAAACCAATTCCACCCTGGCAAAGCCATGAGTGTCCCCAGCAAACTACATACCTGCTTCCCACTGCTCCTAAAGCCAGAAGCTATATGGGGTCTTATCCCCATCAATCAGGCTAGGGTATCAGAGTACTAGTACTACTGTTCCATGATCTCTCCTTTCGCCCACTGGACATGGAAAGAAACTTGCTGTCTCCAGGGCCGCTCCATCACTTTCTCCTTGCTCTTCCACCCAGGTGGGCGCACACACCATCAGAGGCTGGGGGAATACAAAACAAGGAGTCCTGTGGCACTTTCAAAGGCTAGCAAGTTTATTTATTGCATGAGTTTCATAGAAGAAACTCCCACTCTCAGATGCATGAAGATGAGGAATCATGCGTTAAGCTTCCCTGCATGTATTTTCCTCCCATTCTGTAAATTCCCCATCTTCAAGCATCTGACAAAGTGGGAGTTTTTCCCATTAAAGTTCATGCAATAAATACATTTGTTAGTCTTTAAGTGAACCACACGACTCCTTGTTTGTTTTGCTGAATTAGACTAACTCAGCTGCCCCTTTAGAACTTGGGGGAATACAGAAAGTCCTAGGGCAGTGGTTTTCAAACGTAGGGTCAGGACCCAGTACTGGGTAGCAGCATCCCCTGCTTCCACTGCCAGAAGAGTGGAATGTATTGCTCAAAGATGTCATGGGTGGGTCATGGGCATAAATGATTTTTTCAACGGGGTTCCGAGAAAAAAAGTTTGAAAACCACTGTCCTAGGGTACCATTTACTTGTAAGGCAACCACTCTGCTGGGGCACATTACTGTCACTGAGAGCCGGGGAGATGGCTGGATTTGGCCTGGGGCGGGTGGGCTCTTGTGTCCAGTAAGGTCTCGACTCCAGAAGGTTGAGAACCCGGGGCTAAAGGATACTAAGGAGAAAAGCCGCAGCTCTCCAAGCGTCTGACCCCACCCGAGTGAAGCACTGGGCAGTTTTTGGCACAGCTGGTGCTAATCCCTGGAAAGGGCTAGAAGCCTAGGAGAGCTCCAGCGGCCCGAGCATGCAGGACTGGGTGGCCCAGCAGGTTGTAGCTCAGTCACGCCAGGCCGGTCAGTGGGTGTGGACAGAAAAGCCACGTGGTGGCTGGGTGAGGACTGGCAGTGAACCCCGCACCCCCACGCTGGGCAGCGCCCAGACTCCCGGAGCAGTAAGCCGGGGCTGGCCTGGCCCTGGGGAGAGGATGTTGGCTGCGAGCTGGGCTCCCCTGCAGTACTCACCCCCGACACGTGGAGCCCCTGCCCGGGCCAGCAGCACGGCACCCTCCTCTTCCACGTGGCCCGCCCGAGGCGTACGTAGCAAAGAGACCGTCCGTCCGCTCCCCGGCGGGGCGGCAGCAACGCCTTCAGCCAGCCAATCCCGCCCCTTGTGCCATGTGCGCCGACCCCCTCCTGCCAATGGTGCCCCGGGTCACAGCCGCTCCGGCCCCGCCGCGAGCGCCGCCCGCCGCAGCCTGGCGCTCCTGAGAGCTCCCTTGTGCACAGGGCAGCGAGCAGGGCCAAGGGCCGGCCTCAGCGCGCATGCTCCGGGGAGTGACGCCGCGACTCCATGTGTAAGAAGCGCATTATTTGGCACGGGGAGCAGCCGCCGAGAGGGATCCCCCGCGGGCGGCCCGGGGCGCTGGGGTAAGAGGCGCTCCCAGCGCGGGCCCCCCAGGCCGAGCTCCCGGGGTGCTGGGCAGGGAGGCAGCGGGAGTTCTCTGGCAGAGGAAAGCGGCCGGGGCGCCCCTCCTTTGGCTTTTAGGGAGCCTCCCCCGGGAAAGGGAGCAGCGCCAGCCTGGGGAAAGTGCACGCCCGCCTGCTCCAAGGTTTCTGCCGGGGGCGGGTGAGCCGTGTGCCCTGGCTGTGATGGGGGCTAGGAGGGAGGGGAAATTCCAGGGTGCCGGAAAAGTTTCCTGCCTGCAAAATTGCAGGTGGGAGGAGAGCCTTCCACGGGGCAGGTTTGGGTGCAAATCCCGGCGTCGGCTTTACAAGCCCGTCCAGCGTTTGTTTGGGAAACTTAGTGCAGGCTTTCCAGCCTGCCTCCTTCCTCTTCCTCCATCACACGCTCCCTCCGGCCGGGTGGGAAGAGCCTGGCGTGGGGCTGGCTGCAGGGCAAAGCCCGGTGCAGCGAAAGGCGCGATTTTAAAATGCTCCCAGCGGCTCTGCCTCTTCCCTCGGAGGGTGGGGAGGGTTTTGCGTGGGGCTGGGGGTGGGGAAGGCGTGGCCAGAGAAGTGAGGTGCCTTTCAGTGGGAGGGCTCGGGGGGGGCTGCTTTGTCCCCCTCCTGCTTGGGGGAAGTGTAGCCTAAGCGCCTCAGAGGGGGGAGGTGGCCTTCGGGGGGGGGGGGGGGGGGTGAGTGGACATATTTGTCTGTCTTGCTTGAGCCCCAGTCGTGGCACTTAACCCGGCTGGCAGCCAGATTGAATCTCATGTCAGAATAAGAGTCCCCCCTCTCTTTCTTTTTTTTTTTCCGCCCCCCCCTTCACTTGCCTTGTTCCACTGCACTGTGCTTCCTGCTGCTAACAGGGTAGTCGGCAACTTCGACATTTGTACCAAAGATCCCCCTTCCTGGTTATAAACCCTCCCCCTGAGGGTGGGTTTTCAATTTAATTGGCTGATCAAGGTGATCTGTATTGATTTGTTTTCTACCTATAATGGGTGGGCTAGGACTAGACAGATCTACAGCTGCTGCTTTTAAAAAGGGGGGGGTTTAAATGGGCTTACTGCCTAGGTGCCTGTATTGGTCATTTTGTTATGTAAGGGATTAATGAATGGGGGGGATCCTTAAACAATATATTAAAAGGGGCTATTTCCCATAACCTTCCTTATTCAGGCCTGTTTTCAATTTTAAACATTATAGAAAGGATTTCCGGAGGGGGTGGCTTTGGAAGGGGCATTATCTTTGCAGTTGTACTTAATCTGTTACATCTTCCAAGTTAAGCACTGAGTTCTTGGGAGGGAAGAATTATTGTTTCGGTCTTAGCTGTGGATAAGCTGAGGCACCAAGGCCAAGTCACTTGCCCCAAAGCACTGAGCAGTCAGTATTTTGTCCCCCGGTACTGTTAGTCAAGGTGTTCTCTTTTTATGATTTCCCCCTTTAATCTGATCCAAGACCTAGATACATGTGTGCATGCGAAGTCTGTGGCCTTTAGACTCTTATATGGAAGTCAAGTGAGTCACTTAGCTTTTACTTTCTCTTGTGTTTTTCCCAGCTACCCCTGCCCTTTCCATTTTTATCTTCCATACAGTAGACTCCCATTTCCAAAGTCAGAGATTCCCAGACACTGGTCCATGGAAGATTAAATGCACACATGGTGCTAGTTTTTGTTTTCAGCTGCTTCTACAGGTGTGCAGACTCTTAAATGTGAAGAAGAGCATGAAGGCCTATATATGCAGCTGGAAATGAGACAGCAGGTTTGCTGCCTCTACTGGAGACCATTGCTGCACAGGAAGAGAGGAAGTGAGCTATCCTTGGGGAGGAGAGACACCAATGAAATTGGAGTTAGTTGCCATCCATCCAGAGAGGAGAGTGAAGCATGTGGGCAGTCCTGTGTGTCTGGGGGAGAAGAGGATTCCAAGTGGTAGGGAAGCAGGTTCATGGAAAGAGGAGGGGCAGGAAACTGGTAAGCATATGCACTTGGAAAAAAAGGACCAGGTGGCAGAGAAGCACATGCAGGGGAGGGAGTCAGAGAAGAACATAACAGATGGAAAAGGAGAAAAAAAAACCCCCAACCTCCAAGTTAGTATCTTAACAGCAGATGAAAAACACTAAATACTTCTGGAATATTGCTTTTCCATGTGAGCACGTGCTGTAGCTGCACAGCCGTGTTGGGGGAACATGAATGAGCAGTCCATGAGAATTTTTTTGGTTACGAATTGGTACATGAGATCTAAATTTGGAAGTCCCTCTTGTCAGCTTTGTGGAAGTGATGCCACAGTGAGCCTTTCTGGTGCTGTAAAGGCAGACAAAATACAGACAAGTCGTATTGCACTATCCTGCTATGACAACGCTGCATGCATGTTGCAGTCTAAGTAATGCCTATTAAGTGCTATCCGTGTGATAGCTCGGTGGGGAAGAATCGCCCATACTTGCTATCTTCTCTCCAGCGTAAGTCTGCAACACTTAGCCCTCACAGGTTATGATGTATATGGTTACAGGGATATTTTATAATACTTCTATTTAGTATTTTCTTCATGTGTAAATTTCAAAGCACTTCACAAATATTGCAAATCCAGGAACTTTGAGGTTGTGACATGGCCAGGATCACAGAAGTCATCAGTGGCAGTCCTAGGAATAGGACTCAGCTCTTTTGATTTCTGGTCTTGTATTCTGACCTTTGGACTATCCGCTGTAATATAATGAGTTACGCATTGAGAGCTGAGAGGACTGGGGCCTTAGCGTATGATGTTCAGGCTGCATGAAACTGTTTGTGGCTGTTGGCTGTCAGGTGATGTAGGATGGGAAGAGAGCAGAAACCCCTCTCCTGCCTAGCATTTGAGTGGATAGGAGTAAGAAGAGGCTCACATTGCATAGTTATGCTAAGATGTTACATCAATGTGATGATGCAACAGCATCGTTGGCCAAACATCACAATTCAGTGCAGCTATTTTGTGGCTCTGCAACTTTCAGGTGTTCTCTGGTGGTTACCACGGATCTAACTTGGGCATCAAATCCACCTAATGCTGGTAATAGATGAGAACCATATTCAGCTAACACCTCCAAGTTCAACATGAATTGAGTTGCTAATCTAAAATAACATCTTGGTGCACAACCATATACATAACTGGCACTTTTGCTGGTTTTATCATGTAAGCGAAGAACTGAGTGGATGTGCAGCTACTTTTCATCCAGGGTCTTTTAAGTCAGATCGGATATCTTCTTGCAATATATGCCTTCATTCAGCTTCAGGCTGGATGCCTGTGAGATTCCAAGGCCAGAAGGGACCCTAAGTACCTGCCAGGTCATCCCTTCCTTCATGGTCTATGGGAAGGGGCAGAATTGCCCTCATTGCAGTATGCTAATAATGGTTGTAGCGCTACATTATGATCAAATTTCATGCTCCAGGGCTTTAGCCAGTCACCTACAGGATTGGGGAGGGTTTCCCCCCCCCCCCCCCCCCCGCACATGTAATCATACGTGTTCTGGGGTTTATTTGCCTTTCCTTGAAGTATCCAAAAAATGTCGCTGATGGAGGAAGGACGCTGGATGGAGTCAGTTAGTACTCCAAGATGGTACAGAGAATCCTCTTAAATTCCTGGCTGTTGTCTTGCCCATGATCACCAGGTTTGGGGTTGGGATGGAATTTTCTCCCAGGTCAGACAGAAGAGATCTTGGTGGCTTTTGGTTTTTGCTCTAGCCCACTTTCCATGACCACTATGTTGCAGGGGACCATCTGGGTTTATCTCACCATATCATTTCATGGGCCTCAAGCTCTGGTGATGCCATGATCTCTCCCCTGTTCTCTGCCTGTGGCACATAATAGCTTAGTCTTTTGAGAACTGAAATGCTTAGTTTAAGTAAAATCATCGAGCCCATTATAGGGGGATGCGAGTGATATTTACAGGAGGTGAGACTAGATGATCTAATGGTGCCCTCTGGCCTTGGAGGCCATAAAACTATCTCCCAAGGTAACCCCTCTAAGTTAGGCAGAACAGGATGAGAGCTTTCATTGCCTGAATTGAGCTTTACCTGTTCTGTGGATGCGTTTTAAGAGCTTGCACTTCTGTTAATAGCCCCTTTCTGCGGTACTAAAAGCACTTCTGAAGAAAACGAAGCAGAAAATTGTAGGAGGAATGTGTATGTTAATTTTCACAACTAACTACAGATATGATGGCCCAGGTTTGAGAACTTAGGTGGCTGTTTGAATTGCGCCACTTTTTGCCTTCTGAAATGGTGTCCATGTTGTGAGGTCCCCAGGGCCGTTGCTAAGCAACTGGATGAGTCCTGGTGACTCCCTCTTGAGAAATTTAGAAGCCGGGCTGAGATAACAGGGTGGCTGGGTCAAACGCAGTTTAAATTTACTTCACGGATAGGTCAGTCTCGGTCTCGTGTATAACTTGGCGTTGGAAAACATCCCTCCCAGTGTGTCGCTCCAATGGTGACCATTATAGCAGTTTATATTACTTTGCAGTGCAGAAAACATTTGTAAACAGATTCAATATCCCTATGGGGGGCATATTACTGAAGAAGTCTTGTTTTACTTACCCATCTGTATTGGGCATGAGTGCATGTAAATCAAAATAAATAGAAACCCTTTTAATATATTGATAGAGATCCTATCCCAGGTGTGGGTATATTTAGTGCTTATTGCTTATGTAACCTATCAGTCTCCGAGCTGAGCGGCATGCTTACTTTTCTAATTTGCACAAGATGTTACAGTAAGGGGAGTATATAGCTGTTTTGTGAGGAGGGAGATGAATTCTCTAGCGTACTGATGTGGCATATATTGAATACCCACACCTGGAAATTTTCTTAATATAGATGCCTTCTAAAACAGACTTTATATAAACCCCATATAATTAGCACAACAAAAAAATCAACAATGGAAACATTTTGAGTATGTTTAGCTGGTCATCTTTCATACAATATCTCCAATGTGCTTTTTGTTAGTTAATATTGGAGTTCGGTGGTGGATTTTTTGGGGGAAGTGTCTTTATTGGGGTATGAGTTGAGCATTAATTTAAAAAAAAAACAAACCAGAAATATGTTGGGTGCTTGTGAATTCTTGGTGTAGAGTTCTGGTGTAAACAAACAAGGAGTCCTGTGGCACTTTTAAAGACTAACACATTTATTTATTGCATTACCTTTTGTGGGAGAAAATCCCCCTTCGTATTTATAAAGAGGGTCCAAATGTTTTCTCTGAAGTGTTCACAAAGCCAGAGTTAGCAGTATGTTCCCTCCCTTTGAGAAAACGGAGAAGATTTTGCTTTTAGATTTGTGCTGATGAACCCCAAAACTTGCTTTTTATATAATCTCTTTCAGAGTTTTTTCAAAATACTTTTTCTTTTTTTGGAGACCAGCGTGGAAAGCATGATCTAATGGTTCCCTCACAGTATTAGCCATGAGAAAATTGAGTGAAGGTGTGTTGCCCTCAGACCTTTCACATTAGTACTCTGTTGTCTTTTTAACTTCTCTTTGAACACGGTTGGAAGCAGACTCTGGTTTAATGCCTTGTTTGAAGCAGAATACCTAACAGGGAAATACTCCATCAATAGCAATGCACCTCTTCAGCCTGGAGAATGGGTGCATGTCCTGGTTTGAGACTTGATCCTGAAACTTTCTTGAAAGAAAAGCACAGTTAACTTTGCGTTAGTCTAGTGTGAAATATTTGAGACTACATTCTGTTGATAGGCACCTGTAACTTTCTTAATTTTAACAGGACTTGCTGTCCAAGCAAGAACTGAGGAGAATATACCAGTCCACAGATAAACCAGATAACACATTGCCACTTGCACGTAGTCTCACTGAACCACCAGTTTTGTTTGTTCCACCAAGCCATCTCGGCTGTAATACATAACACAAAATCCTGTATTAAAAGTGTTACTTAATTTCAAAGTCAAGCACTTGAAGGTTGGGGAAATGCCAGATTTTTAGGTTGCACAGACAACTTTAATTCTGTTCCCTTACACAAATATGCTGTTGTAATTAGACTATCACAACGCATCAGTTTTGGGTTTTTTTTTCCCCAGGGGATCCCTGCCTCATTCAGTGTATAGGAAGAACAGTGCTCAGGGAATGAGGCAACTGTTCAGTATTTTTAGCCTCATCATTCAAATGGTGATCCCTGCCTTATTCGCTGCATGCCATCCAAAGCTTGCAATAAATACATTCTTCTAGGGCAGTTATCACTACAATATCTGAATGTCTCACACAATAATATCAACAGGATGAGTTAAGAGAATTATCGTTTTCTAGTGGGGGAAACTGAGTCAGAGATTGCCTGAGGCTATTTAATGAATCATCGGCAGGGCCAGGATTAGAATTTAAGAACTTGTGACCCCTATTCTTGGGTTTGCTCCTCCAGACCAGTGGCTCTCACGTAGAGGTACATGTACACAGTATGTTAATAATAGGCTATATAAAAAGCAGTAGCAAAACTGAAATTTCATACAGACAAGACTTGTTTATACATTCTGTATTCTGAAATGCAAGTACAATATTTATATTCCAGTCCATTTGTTTGGTAATTATACGGTAAACATGAAAACACAAGCGACTTTTCAGTAATAGTGTGCGGGGATGCTTTTTTTTTGTATTTTTATGTCTGATTCTTTTTGTAAGCAAGTAGTTAAGTGAGGTAAAAGTTGGGCGTACACAAAACAAATCAGACTTCTGAAAAGGGTACAGTAGTTTTGAAAGGTTGAGAGCCACTGTCCAGACCACACTACCAGAGGGGCTGCAAATCTTCTGCTGCCATTGATTTCAGTTGAAGTTGTCGCAGCTCTGCACTCCTGCATGTCAGACCCCAGATTTCTCAAGTGGGGTAAAGAAAAGAAGTAAAAAGAAATGTTGTGTGCAACTATAAAAATGCCGTTTCCCACCCAGGCATGCATATTTAGTAGGGTTTGAACTAGATTCTTCAGCAGTGCAGGACAAACTAGCTAGCAGTGGAAGAAGGCTGTTATCTGGTTGTGTGTAATGGTCCATCTATTGGACCCAGGGCGTGCGTGCAGGTGGGGAGCTCAGCCTGTTTTTCTCTTCTGAGGAGGTGCAAGGGAAGTCCTTCCTTATGTTATGTCTTCCAGGGGGCAGAGAGGGAGATGGACTGGGGTGGAGGGCAGACAGAACACGGTCTGGCTCTTTTTCTGCTCCTCTCACACTCAGAAGAAGCTGTCTGCTTACCTCACTCCCAGGGCAGAGTTTGTTTGCTGCTTTGATGGCTATGTAGGCCCAATCTTACATCAGAATGGCAATGTTCAGACGTTGTTTTGGCATTTTGCCAAACCTTTTTTTTTTTTTTTTTATTGTCACCTCAAGTAACGAAAAGGAAATGGTGACTCTCAGAAGTTTATTTCTTGAATAAACTTGAGTGGACTAGGATGGGACAGACAAGAAGCTCTTCAGTGCCAGGGCTTTCCCCCCTACCAAATGTTATATACTTATGCCGCAAACAAGATGTTTATACCTCCTCAAAGGCTCTGGAATTGTCTATAATGGAGACAGACAGACAGTCTGGATAGAGGGATTGATGCCAGCTTCCCCCTTATTATAAACTCTAATCCTACAGGATGTTGAAAATGACGGATAATTGTGAAAACTGGCTGGTTTGAGCACAGGGCTGGTAACTTGGAAATGTGGGCTGTCTTGGCGGCTTTGCCGTGACTTGTTAGATAACCTTGGGTAGGCCGCGGGAACCTTTCCATGCCTTGCAAAATGGGGCTAATGATACCTAATTACCTCTGTCAAATACTTGGAGTGTTACAGATGACAGTATAGAGGTGTCAATTACTGTTTGGAATAAAAATTCCATCTAATGTTACGGTTTTTTTCTTTTTTAAATAATTGATTTCATAAAGCTGTGGGTGGCTATCTTACCATCCCTTGCTGTGATCGTACAGGTCATTGTTTTTCAAGAAGTCATTACTAATATAGTTTTCTCTCATTAAATCTGTAAACAGGAATTAACCTCATAAACTGACACGTTGTTCATTATAGTTTTAGGAAATGCAAATATTTGGAGGGCCTAGAGGAGAGAGGCATATTGAAAAACAATTACGAATTTAAAGCCAGACAAATTCAAATTAGAAATAAGATGCATATTTTTAGCAGTGAGGGTGATTAACATTTGGAACTAACTAATAAAGGAAGTGATCAATTCGCCATGTCTAGCATAGTCCAGTCAGCACTGGATTCCATTCTGGAATATAGGATTCAATAATACATAAGTTTTGAGCCTCAGTACTGGGGTACCTGAAATTCTGTGGCCTGTGTAGGTCAGACTAGATGACTTAATGGTCTTCTCTGGCTTCAAAATCTATGCCCTCCATGTAGTCAAATTCCAAAGGGGTAGCCGTGTTAGTCTATTGTAGAAAGACAACAGAGTCCTGGGGCACTTCTAAAGACTAACAGATTTATTTATCGCATGAGCTTTCGTGGGAGAAAATCCCACTTCGTCAGACGCTTTGAAGATAGGAAAGTGGGATTTTCTCCCACGAAAACTCATGCGATAAATAAATCTGTTAGTCTTTAAAAGTGCCACAGGACTCTGTTGTCTTCAAAATCTATGAATTTGTAGCATCTGCTCTATGTTCTCTCTCACTAGATTACTTTTCTCTGTTGCTACTATCTAGAAGTCCGTTTCATTACTTAATGAGTCTTGCTGATTTGGTTGGAAAGTCTTGGCTGTTCCCGTGTTTGAAGACACCCGAGTTAACATTTTGTAGTACTGTGGGTCTACCAGTTTAAAAAAGTGTGTACAGTAACAATGAATTGCCCACAGACACATAAGACAGGAAAAATAAGTGGTCTTTTATTTATTTATTTTTTTGAACAAGAGTTCTAGATACAGGTGGCATGTTCTTGGCAACATAAACACTAATATTTCTAGCAAAATTATTACAGCTATTTCAATGGGCTCATTGTCCCTCCAATCTGTTTCTAATACCATTATTCTTGCCAGGGAGGCCCTCAAAAGTAGCAGAGAAGTGTGCCACAACTTCCCAGCACTCGAGTGGATTTCTTGCAGGGTATTGTACCAGTGCCCTAACGCAGGGTTACTTGTCAACCACTCCCTCGGGCGTGTCTCTTTCCTAACATGGTGTATTAAGGTTTAGAAATGGGTTGTGGATGATCTGCTTATGGTTCTTCTGACACGTGGCGTTCCATGATGCTCTTCAAGGTCTCTTGAAGCCTGGTCAGGGGTTGCCAACATAAAGCACGTGAAACTACCTCAAGTACTGATGTACGTTTGAGCTTATTTATAGGTTGTCTTTTAAAGTCTGTCTAGTGTGGCTTTTCTATATTGTTACATTGAAATGTAGGCTAAAAAAGCTGTTATTGCTCTTGGATGCCCAGGCATGACTGATTCTGATGTTACAACTCCTTGAAAATCCACCTGTGTATATTTAGCATGATTATGCTCACCCCGCAAGGTTAAAAAGACAGCTAGGACCTCTGTTCTTGTATTTAAAATATCCCTGTTTGGAAGGGCTGTATGAGGGATTCATTTGATGCCCGCAAACATTGTCTTTGATTAGAGATCAATGATAATGAGTGCAGAATTGCCAAATTTTCCTTCCCTCTCCCTACTTCCTTAGTAAAGTTTGGTTTCAGACTTTTTTTCTCAGGACCCAGTAGAAAAAAATCATTTATGCCCGCGACCCAACAATCACATCTTTGAGCAATGCATGCCAGTCTTTTGTGGTGGTGGCAGAGGGTGTTGCAACCTGGGCCTGTGGTCTGCGACCCAGTACTGGATCCCGACCCTAAGTTTGAAAACCATTGCCTTAGTGTGAATAACAGAGGGATGGAGTGAATTGCTGGATTCTTTTTTGCTGAAGTAATGGGCTACATTGTGGCTTACCTGTGGGGAAGGGAGGGGAAGGGACAGTTTATGATGATGTGAGCGGTGTTGAATTTGCCTTGACTTAGGGAAGGAGCCTAAAGACAAATATTAATTCCTCGGTTCTCTCACAAAGACTACAGGAGTTAGTTTTCGGTAATAAACTTGGGATGGGCTTTGAGCAAAAATCTAATTGGATGATGTCTGGTTATTGTAACTTACTTTTTTTCACTGGCTTTAGTCTCAACATGATACAAGCTGCCAACATTTTTGAGTCGTCTTGCATCTTAAAGACTAAACAAATGTATTTGGGCATAAGCTTTCATGGGCTAAAACCCATTTCATCAAATGCATGAAGTGCAGCCTTCAGAGTGTGTGTGTGTGTGTGTGTGTGTGTGTGTGTGTGTGTGTGTGTGTGTGTACATACACATGTGCAAAGAAGGGTGAGTCCCATTATTGTGTGTGTGTGTGTGTGTGAAGGACCAGTCTTAATGAGGTCAATTCAGACTTTTGGGCTGTGACCCATTCATGACAGTTGATGAGAAGGTGTGCATGTTTAAGGAGGGAAAATGACTTTTTCTATTGAGCTAGCCACTCCCTGTCCCTATTCAGACCCAATCTGATAGTGTCAAGTTTACATATGAATCCTAGCTCTGCAGTTGCACACGGAAGTCTGATTTTTTTTTTTTTTCTTTTAAGTATTTTTGTTGAAGTGTGTCACTTTTCACGTCTGTTACTGAGTGTCCAGGGAGAGTGAAATGCACTCCTACTGGTTTTTAAATGTTACCATTCTTGATGTCTGATTTGTATTGACTCCTTCTTTTGCAAAGAGACAGTCTGGTTTGGCCAATGTACATGGCAGAAGGGCATTGTTGGCCCATGATGGTGTGTATCACGTTGGTGGATGAGCAGGTGAAGGAGCCCCTGATGGAGCGGCTGGTTTGGTTAGGTCCTGTGATGGTGTCACTTGAGTAGATGTGCAGGCAGAGTTGGCAACGGGGTTTGTTGCAGGAATAGGTTCCCAGATTCGTGTTTCTGTTGTATGGTGTGTAGTTGTTGAGTGTTTGCTTCAGGTTTGGGGCTGTCTGTAAGCGTGGACTGGCCTACATCCCAAGCATGAGAAAGTGAAGGATCGTCTTCCAAGATGGGTTGTAGATCCTTGATGATGTGCTAGAGGAGTTTTAACTGGGGGCTGTAGGTGATGACCAATGTTTTCCTTGTAGGCCTTGTCTTTGGTAGGAGTCTTCTGGGTTTCCGTCTGGCTCTGTCAATCTTTTCCTTCCACTTCCCCAGGTTGGTATTGTAGCTTTAAGAGTGCTTGACAGAGATCCTTTAGACACTTATCTCTATGGGATCGAAGCAAATGTGGCCGTATCTTGGGGCTTGACTGTAGACAGTGGATCGTGTGATGTGTCCGGGATGAAAGCTGGAGGCATGTAGATAGGTACAACATTTGCATGAACACCTTAGTTACGTGTGCACTAGAAAACTGACCTGTTACTCAGAATGGTTATCAGCTATGGGTCTCCCTGAACCTGCAGGGAACATGGCTTACCCATTAATGTGGATGGAACAGGATTAACAGGATACTCTTGACAATGGGGCTGTCCTATCTGCATTAGTGGTTGTCACTTTTCATGCTGCTTCATCAGCAGATCATTTTCCTGGTTCAGTTTATGTCAATAATACGGAGGACTTCCACGGTCTTTACAGAGGTTAGAATGTGAGCTGCATCATCTGGTCTTGGGCCAGTTATTAGTCACTCATCTCTATACAGTCATGTTGCAATCGAACGTGGATAAATCTGCAGGTCATTGCAGAAAGTCACATGACTGACTGGCTTTAAGATACTTCCAAGAATTAGAGGAGGAAGTAAACCAAAAGCTTTCATATTTTAATAGATCCTCTGCAAATGTTGTCTTGGCTGACACATCAACCACAAATATGCATGTGCATCTAATACATATATACAAGTGAGAACCAACTATTACATTCAGTATAAAGTCTTGCGATTATTTTCATCTTCCTCAGCTAGGCAGGTACCATCACTAATGCAGGTAGAGTATTAACATGGTACTCTGTAGAACTATATTTGACATGGACTTTCCATTTTACTTTTTTCTGTTTTTAATGGTTGACTAATGTCCACTGAGGTGAATATGCTGTACCAAAAGCAGATCTGGTGACTTTGACACACTTTATTTAAGTATTGGGTTTTAGATAAGATCACATTATCAACCATTTTAACTAATTATTGTGTAATTTTATTTGTACTTAAGACTCTGCTCTTAGATTTGATCATGAAAGTGGGTGGGGAGGAAGGTTTTCCTGAAAGCTTTGCTACCCTGATCATCAGAAAAGTAAACTTTTCAACTGATTTAAGGTATCATTCTCTTTCTCCCTACCCTCCAAAATATGTAAATTCTCTGTGTATGCATAGTCTTTAAGATCTATATATTTGAAAGTAGTTTACCTGGAAAATGGCTTCACATTATCTTGTCTTCTGCTGTTGATTTCGAAACCTGCACTCGTGCTGGTAGATGAGTTGCAGAGCCTCCTCTCAGGTCTCCAGTGTATATTCTTCATCAGACACCAGCTAGAAGGAGGTATTTAAGATGTTCCGTGGATTGCACTCTTTCCTCTGGGGCCACATTTTCACAAGGGAAAAGGTGCAATTTTTAACATGTCAACTGCACAGATGTAACATGAGGTAAACGCCGGGGTGAGCCCAGCTTTTCATTTGTGTCCCCTAGCAAGTGTGTTAAACTATGGCTTTCCTTATTACCCTAGGGTAATAACATGTTAACGTGTGTGGCTCTTTTCTTTAGCTTTTTTTTTTAAAAGTCACAGTACCACAACTGAACTTTAGTGGGTTAAGAAATAGAATTCCTGAGGTTGCTTCCTTAAGAAACGCTTCTGGAAAGGAAGGATGTCAACAAGTGGGTGACTTGTTTTTCAGTATTTTGAAAAACACGGTTTGTGTAATTGGGGGTTCCGAGGCTGAGCAGCTAATAATCATGCCTGTCAACGTCAGCTGGAAACTGCTGTTCTCATTAAAACTTTAGTATTCGTAGCTATGCATGAGACAAATTAAAATTCTGTTCTCATTTACAGGGTAGGATGCCTCTTCAACTAGATAGCTCGGGGTGTCAAACTCATTTGCTATGGAGGGCCAGATTTGACTTAAACGTGCTTCAAGTGGGCCATAATATCCTAAATAGAAATAGTAGGGCACTCTTGCGGCATTGCGGAGTCTTGGGTATGTGAGACTCCGCTTTCTCTCTGTTAGCTTCGCAGGCTGCATCTGGCCTGCGGGCCGCATGTTTGACACCCCTGATGATAGCTTGTCGCTAGTGAGCCCAACATTGTGGCCTGTTCGGAGATTAGAGCCACAGGTTTGAATCTTTGCTCTTGGAGTAGGTGTGGTAGTTGGTACATTGAGTTAAATTACATGGACCACTGCTCCAAAACTTAAGGCATTTCTGATATTAGGTGTTCAGATACCACTACAGATGTGACCATGTAAGTAGCTAGGAAAAAAGACCTTTTAAAGAAACAAGATCCAAACCAAGCTCTCTGTCCTGTATTACTGTGATGATCTCCTAGGACTCTTCATCAGCATATACTTTGCCCTTGCCTTTTGATCAAAGTAACTCTTTCCTTAGAACATTTGTGGCTTGTAGTTACCCCGTCCGCTTGCTGTCTTCCATCCCAGAAAGGGTTTCCTTTTTGTTTGGGGGTAAGCTGCTATATTTATGAAGTGTTTTGGGATCCTATGCAATGACGTGTTCCAAAAGGGGGAGCCGGGTTAGTCTAGTTCAACAAAACAAACAAGGAGCCCGGTGGCATTTTTAAAGACTAACACATTTATTTATCTCAGTAAACGCGTTAGTCTTTAAAAGTGCCCCAGGGCTCCTTGTTGGTTTTTATAGAATGGCAGTGGTTTGTATGGGAAAGCTGGGGGCCAGTGTGCATTGATCTTTAGTTGTAAGAAAAGATGGCGTTGGGCTGGATGGGTGGCTGTGGTCTTATTATATAAGTGTCACAATAGCATTGCTGGCTTGAGAAACCAGTGATCATGTGATAGCCTGAAATTCTCTCTTTCAGATCATATAAAATACGGTATTCTATCCCTCTTCCCTTGAAGGTAAAAGTACATGCATACCCTGACTGCACTACAGCTCATTATCACTGGAGAACAATTACAGATTCTCGGCAGTCAGTATGATGAACCCTCACCATTACAGAACTCTTCAATAACGTTAATGGTCTAGTGTAGTCACCTCTTGCAGAAAGAAATCTGATCAGCCAATTCAAACCTCAAATTCTATTCCATGGTTGATACAGACTGCCACAAACTATTGGTAAAGGGTGATGTGTTTAGCTCACTGGATTACTATGAGGTTTGTTAAGTTCCAGACCGGTAGCCGGGTCAGTCTAGTTTAGTAACATTTAACAAGGAGTCCTGGGGCACTTTTAAAGACTAACGCATTTATTTATCGCATGAGCTTTGATTGTACCATTGATGGTACACATTCTTCATCTCTCTGTGGTAAGGTGTTATGCTCAACTCCAGAAATCTTGTTTCAAGTAACCAGCAGTGGAGCTAGGGATGCCGAAATCCATTTTTGAGGAAGAATCAAGCAGTTGCTGAAGCTAAATGGAAGAGGGTGGCAAGAAATGTATGATTTATCTGATTGCTAGTTAAAAGCTTTGGGGTTCAGTAAGCCAAAAATGTCTGTAGGTCACTTGCAGAAACGTGAACCCAGCCTATGACAACAGGAGACACCAGAGAGGATGAGGGAATACCTTCTCATGAAAGACACAGAGATTTCCCTTACTGATTAAAGACAAAAAAGGACCTTCTAATGTGGCTGGGTGTCACCTTCCAAAGGGGTAGCCGTCATAAATGGGGGGGAGGAATTGTTGCCAAAGACTGCTGTTGTGTATTGTAATGAAGTTAGCTATTTTGTGCGTGTAAAAATTTTATTTTTGAAGGGAGCCATTGAACATAGTAATTCCAGTTCTTGAAAAATGTTGTTACAACTATCAATAATGACTTGCCTCACTATTCCAAAGGGGCAGCCGTGTTAGTCTATTGTAGAAAGACAACAGAGTCCTGTGGCACTTTTAAAGACTTATTTATCGCATGAGCTTTCGTGGCAGAAAATCCCACTTTGTCAGATGCTTTGAAGATCTATCTTCAAAGCGTCTGACGAAGTGGGATTTTCTCCCACGAAAGCTCATGCGATTAATAGATCTGTTAGTCTTTAAAAGTGCCACAGGACTCTGTTGTCTTTCCTCACTATGTATGTTAATTATGCCTTCACTAACCCATCTTTCAGAACAACCTCCCAGCGGAGAGTATAGCTGGACAGGGTCAGTGACGTAGAATTAAGAATAAAATTATCCGGTAGCACTGAAGCATCATCACCAGAGCAGTGTTGTCTCAGTGACAAAAATACTTTGGGTCCTTATCCTGCAAGAGCTTTGCTCAGGTGGTTATGCATGGAGCAGCATTGATTTTAGTGACCTCGGCGATTGTCCATGGGCGCGAACCAATCAGTCAGGCTCACACCTTCAGTATAAATAAAAAATATATTCTGCCTTTCCCTTCTGGCTGCTGTAGTCTGTGGCATTAACAAAACGGAATTTCTTTTGAAATTAACAGCTTTGTCTGCTTATCAGCTATCCCCTCTTTTAGAAAAAAAGACACAACTGGGGTTTGGGGGGGAGGGGGTGTTAAATTTTTTCCCCACAAGTCAGACTCTCTCAAGGCTGTTGGAAGTTAATTATTCAACTTGTACCAGTGCAGCCCTACATCTGGTTAGCCCATTGTAAAACAGCTGTAAAGAATTTCTTGGACTTGGAAATAGCCTTTCTGAAGAGGTAGCGCATGTTCTTCCACCTTGTTTAATAGCAATTCCCTTTTTTGGACAGAATTCCCTCTGTGTGGGATCTTGTGGTCTTTTCTTTGCCATTGAGCATGAGAAGACAACTCTGACTTTTCTCCGTGATTGTATCAATTTTAAAATAGCAATTATAAAACCAAGGCAGAGGGAAAGACTTCACATACTGTACAAATAAACCTAACTACAATAATCCTTGGCACTTTTTGGTGAAACCCTCTGACATCTGGGTGTTCTTTGGAAAGTGAGACGGTCCCTCATAATTGTACAGGACGAATGTAGTTTTACAGTTAACTTGTTCTCAAACAAAAACTGATTTTAAATTCAGTGAAACTGACTGACCAAAGAAAATGAGTTGTCCTGAGACAATCTCTCTCTGCCTAAAATGCCAATTTTGCTATCTTGACCAGAGGATAAATGACCTAATATGTCCTATTCTGAGTTTTGTCAAATATGAGTGTCCAGGATAGCAATAGTAACGTCTCATGGACTGCTTGGGTTGGGGAGGGGGGAGGCGCAGCAGAGGGGACACTAATTATTCACAGAATTGCCTCGGGAGCTGCCCCTTTCTTCCCCCATCCCTATTTCATGAAACACCTTGTATCCAGAGTGAAAAACAGACTGCATGCTTACGTTTTTGTTGAAATCCATAGAGACGCAACCCAAGACAATTGGGTGTTTCTATTCATGAGTAGTCAACCAAATCGTGATCTGAGTATTTTGAGCCTGCCTGATCTTCTGAATCAACCTGCAAAGAAAGGCACTCACTCCATTTTGTGCTGAGTTAGGTCTCTGCCTGGGGTTAACCAGTGTTGCATTTTCCATGTAGAATTTGTTGCAGTTGCTCCATATACGTTGGCTTTGTGAATTGCTGACTAGTTCAGCCAGCCTTGGGCATCCCTGGCTTTTTGAAATCCCAGTTAGTGTTAATTTTTCCCTCCTTTTAAACCTTGTTCATTAAAATTTTCTCTTTGCCTCTGCCAGACCTTCATTTTAAATCATTTTTTGTTTGACTTTTTGGCTTATTTTTTTTAATAGATCTAGGCAGTCTCAGTAAAATAGTAATGTTTGGGGCAATGTGTTTGGCATTAGTGATTTGGAGTATCTTAGAGATAATGTTGTATCTTGATTTCTAGACCCTGAGTGCTAAGTCGTGGCTTTTGATTCCAAATTTATATCAGAAGAGTTCATCCTAGCTCTTTTGGGGATTCCATAACATCGGAGCTTTTCATTCTTCCTTCTTGCCATGGCCTGGAGCATGAATAGTAGGATTTGGGGGCTGGAAAGGGCTGAACTTGATTCTTAGCACAGCAGAGTATGTGTCCTGTGAAATAGCTGTGTAGCTTTTTTTTAAAGCACATACCTGTGGTCCCAGCTCTGTCAGATAGATCCTGAGCAATGTGACTGTGGTCCCTACTGCAGGAACTCTTGCAGAAGTGCAGTGAGATTCTCCTGTAGCAGGATTTTGAGGCTACAAAGTGAGAGAGATTCTCAGGGGGCACAGTGCTCTGTAACTTGGGGCATAGTGTACTGGGCTGCAAGCCAAGAGCCCATGAGTTCGAATCTCCTGCTCGTGCACTAATTGCTGTTTGTATTTCTGTACCAATCACAGCCCTTACCAAAGGCCTCCCTGTTACCTTAGGGGAGGTAAACGTCATTCACTAATGTTACAGATGTCATTACTGAGAGCTTGCATGAGGTTGCGTCAAGCAGAGCTGGACAGAACCTGGGTCCCTATTGTAACGGCCCAAAGTCGCCTCCATTTTTGCCATGCTCCCTTTCAGAAAAAAGTCAAATGTTTGTGTAACTGTTGCTACCACAGTGTGGCTCTGTCGTCTTTTTTATTGGCCCATAAGGGTTTGCTGCTCTAGCTCTCCCTGCATGCTCAAGGACTTGATTCTGTAGCTCAGTTGGTAGTCTCGTACATTTTTACATCAAGAGGACCCGGTCAGGGTCAGATTACACCTAGTTAGCTGTCTGTAACCACTAGACAATTCTGTTCCCATTCTCTGAGGGCCTCTGCGATCCCACTCTAGCAACGTGTTTTGTCCACGCCTGGGTTGGCCTCGCCTATCCAGAGGGTGACGGTATGTTTCTCATAGTCTCCATTCCCTGCCTCCTCACCCGTGTAGCTGACGGGACAGTGACTTGTCTGAAGGTTGGGAGTTCAGACTCTGCTGATGACTCGGGAGAGGAAGAAGTATGTGTGGGTTAGAACATAAGAACATAAGAAAGGCCGTACTGGGTCAGACCAGAGGTCCATCTAGCCCAGTATCTGTCTACCGACAGTGGCCAGTGCCCAGGTGCCCCAGAGGGAGTGAACCTAACAGGCAATGATCAAGTGATCACTCTCCTGCCATCCGTCTCCATCCTCTGATAAACAGAGGCTAGGGACACCATTTTTAACCCCTTTCTGGCTAATAGCCATTTATGGACTTAGCCACCATGAACTTGTTGTATATAATATCTTTATCACTTGTGTAAGGACTTGGGAGTTAATGTCGAATGATTTTATATCACAAAACACTTTAGAAGTAAATTCAGATATTGTGCTGGTAACTGACTTTATTGTAGCATTTTTACAGATACAGTTCCCTTTCATATACCCTAAGAACAGGATGGGGCACTCTTTCTAGTAGCAAGTTACACACTACTTTCAGTTTCAAAGGGATTTTTGTCTCCACACACTGTCCAATTTATTAGAGATTAAAAATTGTTCCCAACTCATGGGGGCGAGTGGCCTAACTCTGAGATGTTTGGCGAGTTTCAATCCTGTGTCATAAATTTGCCCCCGTGCTCTCTGCCTTATATTCTCCACTGTGTGTTGTGTGTCCCCCACCCATTAGTCTCACTTAGCCCTCTAGAGAGAGGGGGTTTTTTGGCAGCGGGATCCAAAATTCGTTTATTTCCCTCTTTCATCTCCATACAACCCCCTTAGTGTGTGTGCAACATTATTCACCTACACAGAGACTAATTGATATTAACTATACAATACAGGAAAAGGACTGATAACACTGGAAATGAGCGCCTGCTTAACTTTACTTTTGCTAAGATTTCTCTTGTTTGTACCTGGCCTATCACAATCAAATTATCTCAGGACTATAAAAAGCATGTGAAACTGCATTGCAACATGAATGGAAACTCTTGATAGGAACTCTCCCCAATAATTTTAATAGGAAATCAAAATCTGAGTTAAACTCGGACTGAAAATAGACTGGGTGGGGTGTAGCAACAACGAAACTTCGCCGGCCCAAAATGAAACAAACTGGTTCAATTTACATAAACTGCCATGGTGGTCATTTATATTTATCCTAATACCTGCACACCAGCTGTAATCTCTCTCCAACCCTCTCCCTCTGGAGTTCTTCTTCGAAAGATGGACTAATCTGGTTTGGAGGGAGAAAGAGTTTGTGTGTGTGTGCGCGCGTGCGTGTGTGCGAGATAGTAAATTGTATTTAGTGCACAGGTTTAGACTAGAGTACAGATCACCTCCAAAGTGACACAATTAACTAGAAAATAATTGCCCCTCTGGTTAGAAAGTTGTAATTTTATTTTGAGAGGTTTCACATCTGGTTCTGAATGTATTGAAAAATTAGGTTGGGTAACCTGAAGACCAAAATGTTTTTTAACAAATGCAAATCTCCAATACTGTTGGATAACCAACTTTATTTTTGTACCTGCATCCTCCTGTTTTCTTGAGAAATCCCTGGATGGAGCTTCAGTTCTTCACCTGACTGGAAATCAAAATGTTTTTCACCCTGTCACTTAGAATCAATAACCTAGAAATATTTTCAGTTCAGCACAATTCCTTGTAAACTTGCTGCTCATTACCATTAACGTAAGTTACTTTTCCCATTGAAAACACCATGTCAGTCATTTGCGCTGTTAACGGTTTGGATGAAGAGTAAGACGCGCTGAGGAAGTAATAGAGTTCTGAAAAAAATCCCAGAGTAGCTGGATGTGGCTGTTTCAGCTAAAATACTCCAGTGAACGGTATTCCTGTTTTACGTTATCACTGGGCTTCAGAGTTGCTTTCCCCTGAGGACAAATTAGCACAATTTATTTATACATTTTTTTAAGACAGTTTGGTCTGTTCCCCCCCCCCCCCCCTCCCATCTGTAAACTTGGAATAGGATTACATCCATTAAATTGCAGGGTTGACTTCTCTGCAATGAGGACTAAAAGTTAATTTTTCTAATTTTTAAAGAAGAAATCCCTAAAACCTAAACTCTGCAGAAATTTGGGGTGGGAGCCAGTAACTGTTATGGCACGTCAGACTGGGTGGTCAAAACGTCCGTATCCTGCTTTGTGTTTTGTTTTGTTTTTTAAAACAAGTATGCAACCCATTGGGCAGACTGTAAACCAAGGTCTGTGCTGCATTCAAGTGTTCCTTTAGGCTCAAATAGGTGTCATTTCAACTCGGAGGTGGGCCCTGCGGCCCACAGGAGCCTTCATCTGGCCCTGGCCAGAGTACAGTGATTGCTCCCCATTCGTGGCCCCAACCACTCCCCTGTTCCCCCCACCTCCTCTTCCGTGGGCACAGCACCCTCTCCGCCCTGCCCCTTCCCCTACCCCTCTTCGGCCCGCCTAGGCCTTTAGACCAAAAAGTTTACCCACCCCTGGGTTAACTGCTTCACTATTGGCCTCTGCTATAATGGCTGAATGATGCTACTTAAATACAATTTGATGACTTCAGAGGTCTTCTACAAACGGTTTTTAACTAGTACGTTCCCCGACCCTCACTTGAGGCAGGTATCAATCCCGATTTCTTGGCTGTGGGAGGAGGGAAAACGAGTCGTTGAGTGGCTTACTGATTTCATCCAAATACAGAAGGTGCTTGTGCGAGAGACGGGATTAGCTCTGATCACTACACCCTGTTGCCTCCCTGCTGAAATACCCTCACTATTTCAATACAATGCTGGCATACTGGGTGCGGGTCAGCTCTGAAGTGCCCTGTGTTCTGTGGACTTTAGGTGGCAATAAAGCAGTTAAACCACGAACCTGGCAAGATGGAAACTCATTGGGTCTCGTGGCCGGTATGGGCGCTTACTGCCGAAATTATGCAGATGGAGGATGACGGCTAGAGGTTCCCAAACGCTGCTGTGAGCCCTAAATCTGGCTGACGTTCACTTTGTACAATGGAAGAAGTGCTTCTATCTTTTGCACTTGGGCTGCGTTTGCTTAATACCCAATGCAGTTCTCTCTGCGAGCAACACGTTCGTCAGCCCGGTCTATGCTTAAACGTTAGATTGACATAGCTATGTTGGTCAGGGCTATGAAAAAACCCACGCCAGTGACCAGTGCGGCTAAACGGCATTTAGCTCAACAGTGTCGGGAAATTTTCATGGAGGCGGTGTTCCTACACTGAGTTGGATTGCTTTTCTTTTTCCCTTTTGGCGCAGGCGCGTGGTTCCCAGCCTTTTTGGCTCAAGGCTCACAGATTTCACTTTTACAACCTCGAAGGCACACCAGTCGGACCGCAGCTCCACTGCAGCCAAAAGGAAGGGAGCGCTGGCTGATCTCTCATTCCCTTGACTGCAGCAAAGAGCCTGCACCGGTCCGGTAGCCCCTCAGCAACACGCGGCACCTGGGTCTTTAGTTATTGGCTCCAGAAGGGAGAGGAGCGGCGGACGGCTCTGAAAGATCGCACGGGCTAGGAACCACAGGTGTGGGCTCTGTCTGCGCTATGGCATTCTGATGTCGTTATTTCTGGGTCGTCTCACTGTGTAAATACACAGTCAAACTAAGATCTTCGGCCGACCGATTGCTGCTGAACACATTCAAGCTAACGATGCTTGTGCTGCTTACTAAAGGCTTTATGGAAGTGCCTGACTTAACATAATTCTTTAATAGACACACTGTTAAATCCATTCAGCTTTCAATACCAAAACTGAGGCAACTCTGACCCAGGAACTGTGTGTCTAGTTAAGGACCTCTCTCTTATCCTGTGCTCTGATTTCAGTGTGTTTCAGAGGCTATTTGCTGCTGAAATTGGCCCAGGCTGCTTTGGTGGGGGATAGAATAATGAATTTCTATTCCATTGCTACAACTTGTGGTTGCCTGTCTTTATAAATTAATAGGCACAGTACTTCCAAGCCT
Source organism: Pelusios castaneus (assembly GCA_007922175.1). Lineage (NCBI taxonomy): Eukaryota > Metazoa > Chordata > Testudines > Pelomedusidae > Pelusios > Pelusios castaneus. The sequence goes on from ML685800.1 coordinate 2,213,671, forward strand.
GCCCGGTAGCTCTTTTCATATGTTTACATTGCTGTGTTGTGTATTACTATTTGCAGTCTTAGATTGCCAAAGAAATATTTGTTACTCTCTAAGCCAGATGTTTCAATGTAGTGTTCAACCCTTCAAAGGGAGCCCGCTTCTCTTACTCTGCAGCTCTCAAAAAGTCACTAAAGTGCAGTGGTGATGATTTTCAATTGACCATTATTTAGAAAAAATATTGGATTAATAGGTTGAGCTGTCCTTAGTAAGGCCTGCCTTTTAGATGGTTAATCAGAGCCCAGAAACTAATAAGTACCTGTTCATGTAGTCTTAGGCAGGGGACTCTGTCATCTTTTAACTGTCTATCTAATTTAAAGGTGCAGGGCGGATGTGCAGAAAAATGTGCTGCTTTCATGCAATTCATTGTCTTTCCTCCAAAGAGAAACCCTGTCGTCATCAGTTGCGCGGTCAGCAGCTACACTCTTCTCCCAGACGGGAGAACATGGTTCTTGGTCTTTTGAGGAGGGAAATGACTCAGTTCTTGGTGGTTTAGCAGAATTGTAAGCAAAGCTCTACCTAAAGCACATGGGTACCTTCGGAGCTGATCCATTCTGCCCACATGCATGCAACTCCGCAGTGCTCTCGGATAAACCTGGGGTACCCTTTTTATTTCTATGCATTGTAAACGATAAGGTGCGGGAAAAGGTTTGAATAGATGATGCAATTTAAGTGGCTACTTCTCCAGCGGTATGGCAGTGTTTGCTCTCTTTGTTAGGTTTAACTGTTCAGTGGACTGTAAAAAGAGAAATCTGCCTAAGTGCCTTAGACTTTCCATGTCTCTTTAAAGCACTTCGTAAGCTGTTGTATGAAGATAGATATTTTAAAATACCTGTACGCTAAGAAAAGAAATAAATTGAGTGAGATGTCTGTCAAAGGAACAGTAAAACTAAAGAGTTTTCTCCCCAGTTTCTCCTTCTCTAGCCCAGTCTGTCTCATTCATGCCTGGCTGATATTCCCACCAATGCATGCTCTTCCCATTTGAGTAGAACCCTACGAATGTCATCCCTGGAAACCTGAGCCGGTCTGAAGGAGCACGAGCTAGCCTCCTCGCTCCTCTCCTATATCAGGAAGCTTCCTCATAAGACGTTCCCCTCCCCCTCCTTCCTTTGCTTTGTATGTGACGCTGCGGAAACTCCCACTGTAAACTGCGGTTGCACTCTGAGATGTGACCAGCGGCCTCGACAGCCTGTTTCATGTGCACTGGAGGGAGGTGGTCTCCGGGAAGTTATGGGTGCATTGAACCGCATGATAGCTTTCTTTCCAAAGTCACTTAAAATCTTGGCATTTCACCTTTGTTATAAGTGTTGACATGGGAGGCTGCCACCAAACAGCTAACATGATAACCTGTCAGGCCCTTGGATTTTTGCATGCGCTGTTTGGTCAATTTGGAATCGGAATTTGTTAATTACATTCAGAGATACCGATGGGTGATGCTGGGATAAATGTTAAGCAGCTTCTGGCTGCTGAGTTGCCCATCCCTCCCAATTTTTGCTCCTAGTCTTTGATTTGGGTGAAGAGAGAGATTAGAGAAATCATGTTCTCCAGGCGGCTTTTCTGTGTTACGCAGCTCAAAGATTTGTTGGTCTGGCTGAGCGCACAGACCCGTTCTCGTGTTTTTTGTCTGTACTTGAGGAGTCCTTTAAATCTAGTGGCCCTTCTGCCATTAGCAGCCATGTTCATGTCACAGGCCCGAGTAAACTAAACCAAGTCTGCCTTGTAACAACTACCGCCTTCTAACGGGCAACTGAGTTGTCTCTGCTACTCAACTGAGTCTGCTGGCTCATAGGATACAATAAAAACTGAAAGCAGCCGGGAACCTTCCTGAAATAAGGCCGTTTCCCCCTATTTGTGAGCAGCATGCTGGTGTAGGGTAACACTTCATAGGCACAGTCTTAAGGCTAAGGGATGGGGGGCTTAATTTTTTTTTAATAAAAAGTATGTTTACTAATACCCGTCCCCAACATGTTTGTTCACTTTACTGGCCAACGGGGAGGGGACCAGCAGATGGGGGCCAGGGTAGGTAGCGACATGGCCGCAGGACTTCTTCACAGTAAGCTCCTACTGTGCCAGTTATTGGCATAATTGTGTGCTGGCATAGTGTCTGATTCACCTCCAGGGAAACCTCATGAGAAACTGCAATACTCTTTCCCACTGAAACAGTTGTCTGGGTCAAACTATTGTTATTAAGAGCATTGGGCTACACCCTGAAATGTTAATCAAATGTGCTGCTGTGATTTTCTTTTTTTTTTTTTTCTTTTTTTTTTTTGTGACATGGGGTGAGAAACACACTTTCTAAATACTTGTAAAAATGCACCACTTTAACCTGAGCATTACTCAAAAGGCGGTGGCTACGCTGTAAGATTCCACCTGTGGAAGACGTAGCATAGAAAAGTCAAAAGTATTTTTTACTGTCTTCTTGTTTACTCCGTGGATTCAGGGAGTTGAGTTTGAAAAACTCTCTCCCTTTCATAAATGACTTACAACTAACTGCAGGCAGTGACTATTGGGAAACCTTGACTTCCTGTATCAGAGCAGTTAATTCAAAGTTATTTAGATAAAAAGTATGTTTACTGCATTTTCTTCTCTCTCTCCTCAGATGTATCCTTTGTTACATCAAATCAGCCACTAACTTGTAACAAGTTATAGAAATTAGAATAAATCATGGCTTGAAAACACTTCTTTCCGGGCGGGGCGGGGAGATGAATGACACATTGTGCAGTTAAATTCATTTTGTAGTGTCAGTAAGGTCTCGTCAAACTTGTCTTCAGTCATCCAGCTCACGGTGTACTAAAATATCCCTTCTTCCTCCCCAGGACCTTCATTGTGAGCGTAATACAGCCAGGAGAACTGGACAAGATTCTCTTTGGAACCCATGAACTTCTCTGACAGGTAAGCAGTTGCTCCATAGTGCTATGTTCTAGTAGATAGGTAGCACTTTGTAAACTCCAACGTGCCTGGGAGGGAAGGAAAAAGTCAGTTTCCCCTTTTGTAGATAGGGAATTGTGGCGTAGAGAAGTTTAAATGACTTGCCCATGGGGACACAGGAACTCTGAATTAGAGCCAGCCTGGAACTGGATCCGGATCACTGCTTACCACTCCAGTGCGTTAACACTAAGAACATCTTTCCTCTCCGCTTAATCCGTAGTGAATATCCCTGATTTACAATGGGGCCAAGAGATATTTTAGTGCGGCGTTCTTTCCTATTTCTTCCTAGCTGGGCAAAGCACTGCAGCTGCACTGGATTTTCAGAGCTTGAGAGGCAGAAAGTAAGCACGAAATCCACCTGCCCCCTTGATCAGAATAATAGGTATGGCTTAAAGGAAAGTGCCTAAGAATGGAAGTGGAACTCCTGAATTCTTCCCTCAGCTCTGCCGGTGGTGCTGTGTGCCCTTTGGGCAAGCCAGTCTCCTCCTCCAGCTGTGAATTAGGTAGCTCATTCGTGCGCAATGTGGTCTAAAGCACTATTTAGCAATTGTTCTTCCCTGCACAGAGGCTCAAGAGCCACTGCTCTAATTTTCATTTAACAAGTTCTGGCTGAATTTTGTTCTCTAACCCAATTTCATCACGTTTAAAAGTTGGCTTATTTTACTCCTGACTCCTATTCACGACGAACCACTCTATTCTGACTGGACTAATACTACTCAGTTCAATCTTGGACTCGCAGTTCCTGTTCCAAAAAGTCAGTGTCTTCACTGTTAATCACTCAGGCTATCACTAGCAGTAAAATGGCTGAGACTAATTGGGTCACCCCCTTAGATTTCCCTGTTAAACTCCATGAGCTCTGTCTGTTTAGCACATCCCTAAGGCAGTGGTCCCCAATGTGTGGCCTGCCTCTCTACAGAATTGCAGAAAAATGTTGGGAGGGTGTGGTGTAAAGAAGGGTCCAGGTCAGCCTGCACAGGGGACAGGTCCTGCTCTGCCACCCCGGACGTGGTGCCACCGCTGGGGAGCGCGGGCAGATTATTTTTCTGGGTAGGGTGGGGGTGTGACAGAAAAGGTTTGGCACCACTGTTATAATGCATGTTCTCTAATCTCTGATTGTTCTTACGGCTCTTTTCTGGGCCCTCCAATTTATCAGCCTCCTTCTGGCATTCTGGGCACCAGATCTGGACACAGATTCATCCCATCTCAGCCCTGGGGGATGGACTAGATGGCCCTTTCCTCCATATAGTGCTATAATTCTATGATCATCTTTATAAAACAAATTGCAGGTGCTTTTTTCCCCACATAAACATGACTGCAGGTGCACTATGAATGCTTCTGCTCTCAATTAAGAACATAAATCCTGGAAGCTTGCATCTGGTACATAAAAGTAATCCTCCCTTTTCCCAAGAATTTTAAAAACTAGCTTTGTACCCAAGTCCTGTTTTTAAAACCAATGTGTTACAAACAAACATGAGGCCCCGTGGGAAGAACGAAAAGTAATTAACCTTGTCACCGCCTTTCATGAGACCAAAAAGTGAAATGAATTGAGAAATCTCCCCAATATGTAATGGGGAAGCTACTAAGCAATTGGAATCTTGGTGAAAAATGACGCGTGAAGTCGGCCACGGTGTCTTGCTGGCAGGCTTCTGCCCTGTTTATCACAAGGTCTTGGGGAATGTTTTGGGCTTAGAGTCTTTTCATAGGCTCATGTACCACCCTACATAATCTCTGGAAAGCACGTTTCTCTACAATTACTGGGAGACTGACAGATTTTAAGACCAGACGGCACGATTGTGACTGTCTAATCTGGCGGCCTGAATAACACGGACCATAGAACTTTTCAGTATTAATTGCTGCGTTAGTACTGCGGCTGTGCTCATACGAGCATATCATCCTTTTAGAAAAAGACCAGTGTCGATTTTAAAATTAAGACGTGATGATGGAATCACAACAAAACTTGGTAAAATATTCCAATGATTAATTATCCTCACTGTTGAAAAATTTGCACCTTATTTCTAGTGTGAATTTTTCTAGTTTCCACTTCCAGCCTGCAGAGTCCTCTTAGCAAATTTCTGTTCCCCAGGTACTTATAGAGTGTGATCAAGCCAACCTTTGTACTCCAATGAGGCTCTTTTGTGTTGTCTCCAACTTAGCCCATGGGCCGGGTGCTATTCTTAAATAACAACTTGGGTGTGCTTTGCAATTGTCCTTCTGTGTTTGAAATTTCTGGGTGCCGTATTATGAAAGAATTTTGAGATTGCAGCAGATTTCACACACAGCAGTTTTTTAGCCGGATCGCTAGATTGTTTGGGGGAAAGGAATCAAACTGATCCAAGCATAGTTGGTATCACGACATGCTGTCTAGAACAGTATCCTTTTCAGGAGGGTACCCTTTTCAGGAGCCTGATTTGTCTTGTGTACCCCCAAGATTCCCCTCACTTAACTACTTGCTTACAAAATCCTACAAAAACGTCACAGCATACTACTGAAAAATTGCCTTCTCTCTCACATTTATCATGTTAGCAGAACTCAATTGAAATTGAAATATTGTATTAACAAGTCACTGGCTATGAAATTCGTACTTGCTTTGCTACTGCTTTTTATTCAGCCTTTTGTAAAACGAGGCAAGTATCTAGATATGTTGATGTACCCCTAGAAGACCTCTGTGTACCCCTAGTTTAGAACCAGTTCTCTAGAAAGGCAGATTCTTCTTAACAAAAATAGGGAGATAACACTTAAGGGCTGTGAGAGGAACTGGGGAATCCTTTCTAAGGTCAGCACTTTGCATGGATTCAAAATTTGTAACTGATGAAATGTAGTCTCTGGATATAAAACAGATATTTGCAAGGTTGTAGTTACCACCTCTCCTGGGGTTTCTCATAGAATCATAGGGTTGGAAGGGACCTCACAAGGTCATCTAGTCCAACCCACTGCTAAAAAGCAGGACCACTCCCCCTAAATCACCCCAGCCAGGGTTTTGTCTAACCGAGCCTTAAAAATCTCCAAAGATGGAGATTCCACCACCTCCCTAGATAGCCCATTCCAATGCTTCACCACCCTCCTAGTGAGAAAGTTTTTCCTAATATCCAACCTTGACCTCCCCGGCTGTAATTTGAAACCATTGCTCCTTGTTCTGTCCTCTGTTACCCTCGAGAACAGCCTAGCTCCCTCCTCTTTGGAGCAACCCTTCAAGTAGTTGAAGGTTGCTATCAAATCTCCCCTCAGTCTTCTCTTCTGTAGACTAAATAAGCCTAGTTCCTTCAGTCTTTCCTCATAAATCATGTTCCCCAGCCCCCTAATCATTTTTGTTGCCCTCCGCTGGACTCCTTCTAATTTGTCCACATTCTTTCTGTAGCGGGGAGCCCAAAACTGGACACAGTATTCCAGATGCGGCCTGACCAGTGCTGAATAGAGGGGAATTATCACATCCCTCGATCTGCTGGCAATACTCCTACTGATGCAGCCTAATATGCCATTGGCCTTTTTGGCAACAAGGGCACACTGTTGGCTCATATTCATCTTCCCGTCCACCATAACCCCCAGGTCCTTTTCTACAGCGCTGCTACTTAGCCGATCGGTCCCCAGCCTGTAGCAGTGCATGGGATTTTTCCGTCCTAAGTGCAGGACTTTGCACTTGTCTTTGTTGAACCTTATGAGGTTTCTTTCGGCCCAGTGCTCCAATTTGTCCAAGTCTCCCTGGATCCTGTCCCTGCCCTCCAGAGTATCTACCATTCCCCCCAGCTTGGTGTCAGTCTGCCCTGGACTTTTTCTTACATATTGCATCCTGAATAAAGCTGAACACACTAGATAAATTATCGAATAATAACGGCTTAGTTATGAATCCTAAGAAATGGTACCTTCAGTCCAGGTCCTTCTGTCATGTTGATGATGATGCGCTGCTCAAATTCAGGCAGTTTCTGTGCTTAGAGAAATTCTCATTCTTTTTCCTGTATTCTTCATTTCAGTGTGCATTATAAAGATCACTTAGATAAGCTGTTGACTTCCTATTGGAGTCACAGCAAGAAATAAATACTGACTTATGACACTTGAAAGATTTTTCACTTGCTATGAGCCCAAATCTCCAAAGTGCTAACAATCTGCGTTAAGACACTCGCTGTATTAATCTCTCACTAAAGAAAATGGAAGGTCATAATGTTCCTTTACTTGTAGGGATCCATCTCTCTACTAAGGAAGTGTGACCTTAATGTATTTGGCTGCTTTTCCTAAAAGTTGGTTGTGATTTTATTTAACACTGTAATCTTTCTTGAATTTCTTTTATAGAAAGGATTAAACAGATTTTAATTTATATGGGAGTGAATTTTTAAAGACAAAATCCCACTGTACCTCAAACTGTCTCACCAGCTGGGTTAAGACGGTGTCTCTGACTTGTTCTTTAATGACCAAGGGGATGGGGATCAGTAGAGAATTCCTCCTGGTCATTCATAAACTGAGGCTGAGGCTCTCTGTTACTGAGATATGAGGTCAGGCCACCTTTTTAATAGTAGCTGCTTCAAGTTTCTTTAGCTTTATTTCAGAGAGAGTTAACTTATTAATTATGAAGAAATCTGCTAGGTTATTTTGTATACTCCATCTCTTTCAGGTGTCCTGTGTTGTATTATTTTGACTGAATACAGTATTCAGTGTTGTATTGCTATGTCTTATGCGAGGTGGTCACCTCCTGAGTTTGTCTGAGGTGCTTTAACAAAGAGGAAAACATAATTGGGGATGGAGATATCCACCTGCTGAAAACTATAGGTACAAATCTTTGCCTCGGAATGTAATAAAAATCCCTTGTCCCATTCCAGCACAAACTAGGGAATCTGCATCAAGGTGACCCAATCAGAGCTGAGCGGATACAGTTTCAGACTGTCTTCTGGCTGAGTGTGAACACCCATGTTAGCAAAATATCTGGGAGTAATATGTCGCTGTATTTTCGTTGTGTTTGCAGAATTAGTAGTGGTTTTTGTGTAGCTAACAATTGAAAGAAATATACGATATCAATAGCATCTTGAAGTTGGAATAGTTTAGCCATTTTCAGATGGGTTCTGCAATTAACAGTACCTAGACATGTAATACATTGTTTTTCTTCTTCGCATCTGTAGTAAAACATTACAGGAGGAGAGCTAGTTTTCTGTTAATGACAGCTCCCTGACCTAAATACGCTGTACATTGACAAGCTCCAGGGGGGTAGCTATGTTTGTTTTGCTAAACTAAACTAACAAGGAGTCCTGTGGCACTTTTAGAGACTAACACATGTATTTATCGCATGAGCTTTCGTGGGTAAAATCCTACTTCATCAGGTGCTTGAAATGGAAACTAATCAAAACAACTTGCTTGGTGTGCTGAAAAAATCTGAACTGCCCTTGTGACTTACCTTTTCTGCATTTCTGTTCCTTTCCACACTAGTTTCCACTTCATGCATCTGACGAAGTGGGATTTTACCCACAAAAGTTCATGCGATAAATACATGTTAGTCTCTAAACGTGCCCCAGGACTCCTTTGTTGGTTTACTCTGTACATTGAGGCAATTGAACTGTAAGCTTCTTAAGACATGGTGTCAGATTCTCCTTGTGCTGATTTAAATGGGGTCATGCTAGCATAGTGGATAACAGAATGTGACCCACAGGCAGACTCCATGGGTTTTCAGCTACAGACATCCCTTTACCATCCATGTACAGATGCTCTGAAGCTCTGAGCTTTATCTGAGAAGAAATATGTAGGCTATCTTACTGAAAATGTTCTACAGTAATTTTTTTGTCTAGTTCAAATTTGATAGCTGAATCATTTCATAATAACCAATCTTTTAAAAGACTTGTGAGCTGATGAATTGCGGACGCTGTTTATATTCTGTCCACATCATGTTGCCTAGTCACTGGGACGGAAATAAAACCAGCTTTGACAATATAGGAAAACAAGGTATAGAATGAATGGATTATCATAGATGTATGCTCCAAAAAACCCACAACAAACTTAATAGTGAGGTTAGCATGTTTTCCTTTAGCTAATTTGTTGGGCTGGTGTCACCATTACATTTTCGGCAATGACTGAAATCTAATGGCAGATCATAAATGCTCTGTCTGCATGTTTACTTTTCTTTGCTAGCAAAGGATGGGCACTTAAACTTTCTTCTTGCAGTCTCTTGGCATTTTTATATAAAGTGTGCATGACAACTTTCTACGTAAGTTTTCTGGAGCTTTTAATCATAAGTATTTCATGAGCCTAAACAAGCTCATTTATTCTTCCGCGAAAGCTACAAAAATTCCTAACCCAAAAGGTGTTGATTTCTTGAACACACTGGTGTGTTCATGTCTGACTCAGGCATGGTGAAAGGATGGGACAGAAAGGGTTAAGGTCTGCCATTTTATTATGTAACACCCTTAATGGACATATCAGTGAATGGCACCGAAATGGCAGAGTTTAACCCTTTGTGAGTTGCAGTGCCTCACAGCCAGAAACATGCCTCTCGGAAACGAGGCTGGCTCTTGAAAACTGAGGCTTCAACTTTTTTTTTAAATTGTTTTCAGCTGCATGTGGCCTCCTGACCAGTTCCTTTGCCTCAATCACAATATCAGAAAAACTCAGAACATTTTTAATATTCATTTCATTTTCTTAGGTAGACGGTCGCTTTCACTCCATGGAGTTTGCCTTTGGTTTCTACTTTTCTTATCACTAAACTGACACAATAAGGAAAGGGGTTTTCGGTTACTGGATTGCATCCACCTACCCTCTAAGGATGAAGTGACCACTCTTCTGTTCCTAGATAATTCTGTTCGAAGGGATCTAAGACTGTTTTTCAAAGAAAGTCCTCTTAACAAATAAAAATACATAGGGGGATATATGCTGCGGGCAGCATCTTGGTTTTTGGCTTCTTTTTTTTTTTAACATGGCTGACTTGTGGCAAACCTGGTTTTTTACTTAATGTGACAGGTTTCTGTGAACTCACTTTCACTGGGAGTAGAAAAGGAATAGCACTGATTTAATGAGGCTAAAAATACCTTGAAACCATGCATTACTGTAACCCCTTATTTCCCCTGGTGGACTGGGGTGCCGAGTGGGGAACACCAGCCACTCTCTGATAAAGCATCAAAGCCGCACTCCAAGGGAAGTCTAGACACATCCAGCTTTTGGGTCTGACTTGGTGTGTGGGAATACAAGAAGACAGTAAGTTAACTTTGATCAATAACCAGCTACTTCTAGTAAACAGGCTGACTTCTGTATTCTGTAAACATCTTTGCTTAGGAAGATGCACTCAAACTCTTCTTGAGTTGCCTGCTTCCTTTTCTACAGGGTTGTTTTGGGTTTTTTCCAGCCTCCTTGAAACTGTCACAGGAATAAAGTTCATGCATGAGAGGAAGAATTTTATTGTCAGGCCTTTGTTTTTGATTTGGCAGTCAAGGTCAGCAAATTCTACACAACTGGTCTTAGCTTAGCACACAAATTTGAAGACATCCCTAAAATTCTTCTGTAGATGGCCTGTATGTAATCGCAGAACAATACTTGTACCTTGTTCTCATTAGAAATGGGATAGCACCTGCTTTGCCTGAATCTGGCTGTCAACTATGTAACTGTGCCGAAGAATCTTCTTATATTCACAGTTAGAAAAACTGAGGTTTAGACTCCCAACAAAAGGTGAGTTTATGTAATGGATGTGAGAGGCTTTCCTTAGTATATTCTTTGGTATGGATTGTGAATTTTTGCTTGCCTAACAGGAACTAGGAATCAGATGCACTTTCAGCTGCTGGAATTCGCAGAACTGCGTGGTGGCCCTTGGTTTATGTGAGGCCTTGAAAAAATGTTGTAAAATAAACTACATCTAATGCAGTAGAGATCCTTAACTGTAAACATTATCAATACCTATATTTTAAGTCCTGGGTACATTATGTACATGTCAAATACTCTTCGAATTGCCAATAGCTGATATCCTAGTACACAAGGAGGTAGAAATATGTGCAGTTCCAAGTGCCGAGAAAACTTATTCTAGCAGCTAACTTGTTGATCACTTTTCTTGGCAAGCATGGGGGAAGTTAAGCAAATTCATAGAGTATATATTTGGTACTGTAGAAACAGTATGGAGCTGAAATTTCACCAGCTGTTCTCATGAGACAGCTGTTGGGGGACGTAAGCTCTTGTACTTTTTCTCTCCTCTGAGGCACCAGTTCTCCTTTAGGTTCTTACGCCTCAATACTGATAGCCCAATGATTAACTCTCCGCCGCGGTGGGTGATGCAGGAAATACATCTCTGGTTTCATACTTTTATGACAAAGAGTAATAGAGAAAATACTACTTGTGCTCTTACATGTGAAAACTAGCTTCCTATTTTCCTAGACTTGGTTTTTTCTCTCCTGTGCTGCCCACGGGCTCCGAAACCATGGTGATATCACTATTTACAATATCTTTTTTTTTTTTTTTTTGGCTGTATTTTTTTAATCTTAACTCCACCCAGACCCAAAGAATCTTCCTCTTGCCCCCTCCTTCTTCTCTTCAGTTGCAGAATAAGTTATGGCATTTGGTTTTTCCTTTGGATACTGCTATTCCAAATTCCTTCCTTTTTAGTTTAGAAGACTTTGTATATCTCAGTATAAAGGTGGAGGGAAAGGAATAATGTTTCGTTTAATAGTGTAGACATTGTCAATGAAAATATTAACCCAGAATGTTCAGTAGATAGACAATGACTTGAGCTCTGCAAGTCCCACCACCGATGAATAAGGGAATACTGCTGCCATTTAATTCACCGATTTTATTTTTTAATTCTCTGTTTTAACCCACTCTTTGGGGCGGTAGAGGAGGACTGGAGCCCTAAAAAGAACAGAATTTTAAAAAATGCTTGGTATGTTCGTTTGCATGACAGTACCCAAAATGCTTTTCCAGCAATTTCATATCGTTAGTTTCCAAGATATAGGAAGGATGAAAAATGTATGTACGAATCACAGGGCCTCGGTTTATGAACACCAGTTTTATAAATGACCAGTTCCACCAACTATTTTTCCCAATGGAAAAAAAGAATCACCTAACAACAGTGATGCTGATTGAAGAACAAGTCAACATTCTTTCATGTTCTGCTGCCTTTGATGCCCTGGAAATTGCTTTGCAGTTGTTCGTAGGACAACCACAAAGTATTGCAGTACACCGCGCTACAATTCATGGATTAAATATACTGTAACTTTGAGATCTTGCATTCTATGAACTCCTCAATCCCCAATTAGCGTGTAAAACAGGGGCTCTGCCGTATGTCAAATACTCTTCTGCAACCTATGTGGTTAGACTTTATATAAGTCCCCATATGTCTTGTGGTGGAAACTTGAAATGGGAGACATCTTAGACCTACTTTCTGTCTTTCCCCATAGGAAGTGTGAAGAGGAGTATGTTGTGTAAATCTGGGACATGCCACTAGAGCCCTGCAAATCCACAGATGCGATGCCGATATCTGCAGGCTGTTCCTTGCGGATACGGATCCACGTGTTGGATCCACGTGTTTGTATCTGCACAGGGCTCTACATACCACTTAGATTGTGTTTGGTCTGACACTGCATTTTAGTTAGGAGAATCCCTGACACTCCAAATTCATCTTGGAAAATGTTGTTTAAGAATGAAGTTCATGTTGTCCAGCAAGAACTAATAAAGCTACTCCAGGTTTTTGTGAACCTAGACACTGCTATGCTTTCTGACTTCTAAAATACCACTTTGCATCCTACTTAAAACCATGTTATGATGTCCATTGACATGCTGTTATGGGGATTGCTACACATGCAAGTCAGATTCAGTTATGGTTCCTATGGTAAACAAATTCTTCTACTGCATAAAAACACTTGCCTTTATTGGGTCTAAATCCAAGGCAAGATTAAAAACAAAACAAAGGAAAATTGTGTTAAACAAGCACAAATGTCTGAACCTCTGGTTTGTTTGTTTTTTTTTTTAAAGTACGTGACTAACTGTTCGCCGACCTCCTTTAAAAGAAGGAAAAAACTTTTTAGCTTTGGGCTGCAAAAGCAAGGGATTTCAGCCCCAAAATAAATTATTTTCTCTAATATTACAAATTACTACAAAACAGCTGTAATGAAGTGTCTCTTCAGATTGTGAACTGTACCATATATAGCCTTATCATCATTTCTCTCTGATACATTTAAAATCTGAAATTAAGATGCTGATTTCATAGAACCAAATCATTTCTGATCTGTATCCTCAAGTTAGTGACCAGAACTGTATGGGAAGCTACGTGAGTTTAACTCACAGGTTTATTTTTCTTGATCCCTAACAGTATTGCACTGCAGCTTTAAAAGTGTGCCTGAAGTGATGGCACATGTGTTTAGGGAGCAAATATATGCAGAGAACTACTAGATTTGTATCTTTGCTTTTCTTCCCCATAATATGATATTCATTAAACTTGACTTCTGATTCATGCCCTAATCTGCAGCTAGAGAAAATACTTTGTCTCAAGTGTCGTCCTCCCCACCCCACTAAAAGCAGATGACCTGCCTAGGAGCTGTAGTTCTATTAGCTGTATCCTGACTTGGTTTATAATATCTCTTTTTGGTAATATTGGTTGCTGGTGTTCTTTTCATAGGTTTTTTTCCAATGTTGGGCACATGATTATGGCCTGGTCTGTAGCTCTGGTGAGATCTTCCATGGTGCACGGTTTCTCAAGGAGCTGGCAGACCAACAGATGGTCCATGGTTTGTGTGTTCACCACCGTCACGTGTGTTCTGGGTTGCTGGATTAGACCCACTTCTGCATATTGACCTGCCAACCCTTGTTCAGAGGCAACTTAACCATCACACAGCTGACCAGTCCTTCACACCTGGAGGAAGGCGTTTGCCACAGTTGGCCTCATCTATGTGCATTTTGATGTCCTCACTGAGTACTTCAAGCAATGTGCGCTACGTTTCTAGGCACGCAGCTGTTGGTGATTTATTTTTAAGCAGTGTTGTTGCTATGGTGAAGCTTTCCCTCGATTTCAGGCTGCCAGCTAGCAGGTTTCTGATATCTCTGATCTTCGTAATCATATGGTCTTGCTTGTGACCACTCTCCTGATATCTGGTGGAGCAATTCCAGCAAGCACATGATGGCTGCCACATTTATTGGTTTTAAACATCCTATGACTTTAATGGGAGCTCTCAGTCTGAAGAGGATCTGGTTTTCCATGCCAGGATGTGTGTATTTGGCCCTTCGATGGCCAAGTGCAAGTGTGGTGGCTCTTAATGTTGCTGTATTGTTTCCCCATTTTGAATCTCCAGCTTTATCTTCTCTATGGCGTGCTTTGAAGGCGAGTGTGGTCCAGTGTCACTCCAAATTAGACACAATGCCAGAAGTGGTCAAGTGATCCCCTTGGCCAGGCGATGAGTTGTCTCATGGCCTCTCAGCTCTGAAGACGGAGGAGATTCACTTGTATTTTGGCTTGGTTGGTGTGCAATTGCTTCTTGATGTTATAGATTGGCAATGTCGTGGATTCTCTGTGTTGGCACACTTCATTTGGGGCAAGATCCTGTTGCTTGGGTGATAATTCATAGGTCATCTGCATGTATAACAATTTTTGTGCCAAGATGGATTGGTTGATGGTGAGTTTATATTGGGGAGATGTGCTCCCTTGTGGTAAACAGTCTTTCTGTTGCCGCTATCAGCTCTGCTTCCTTCCTAGTTGGACATAAGTCTGTTCTCTACTCGAGATCGTATAATTCATAGAAGTCGGTAACCTCTCACCATGGCGGTGGTGCTGTGTATTTGAGGAAGGTGTCTGCAGTGATTTACTATGTTGTACGCTGCTATAAGTCGACAAACACTGCACCTGCTGGACCCTTTTCAAAGCCATGTTTGATGTATTGAGTGATGCACAGCACTTGCCCAGGCAAGTCAGGCACTGGTTGGCATCCACACGGTTTTCTCAACAGTACTCTGGGATTAGGCAGGTTAGGAGGAGATACTCTGAGAGTTTGCAGAGGTAACATAGGCGTGATATAGTCCCCAAGTTCTTGGCTCAGTTGCATCCTTCCCTGGCTTCAGGAGTGCTGCAACAGGGGCTCATTGCCAGCTCTGGGGTACTCCTCATGTGACTGAGCAGGTGTTAAACAACCTTATTGCTCATCTGGCGTCTTTTGGTTTGTTCAGTATGGATATCCTCTAAGCTGGCAGCTTTGCCATTCTGGCATTAATCTCCTTAAAGTTAATTTGGTCACTGCGTATGTACGGTGCCCCAAAATGATACGCTTCCCGGTGCTCTTGCTACAGAGGTCGTCATCTTGACTTATGTTTGTTCTGTGCCCTGCTACTTTCTAGGAACTGATGTTTGACCTGGTCTACGGTGATGTGGTGGTTTTGCTCTGCCTTCCTTAAGTCGCTCTCCAGCTTCTGGTGGTTATCTGTGCCTTTCTGCTGCTGCTCATGGTCATGTTCGGAGAGATTCTTCCATGACTTCTGTTTTTCCTCTTAATGCAGAGACTGCATCTTCCCCAGCTTTGATAGTCTCTTCAGCAAATGGCTCTGCTTGTGTTTTGCGTACCAATACAGTAACTCAGATGTTAGTCCAAGCTTTATGGAATATGCTTCTTCAAGACAGTACAAGCTGGAGAACTGGCGACTTTACGGTGCCAGCACCTACTCCTTATTTCTAGCTACTAAATTTCACTAAAAGACAGCTAAAAATGTATTGAGTCCCAGTACTTTTCTGTTCAAGTAACTGCTGGTTTTGCTACAGGTGTTGTAGGTTGTGAATGGGAAAAGAGATGCTCTGCGAGAACATAGCCTACGAAAATGCAGTCCATACTATAGAGAGAGAGAACTGGGAATGACTTCTTTACTTTCGATAATGATAAATTGCTAGTGCTTTTTGGCTCTTTTCAGTATTCAAAACCCAGTTCTTTCTCTCTCATACCTGGTCACGGTTGAAGAGTATTCCTACAATTGCACATCAGTTGGTTCCTCAGCCAGTCTGCTTATCTGCTTTATTTACATGGATTGGTTTCCTAGTAACTTTTCAATTTTGGTAGCAGTTCTTCTGAGTTGCCACTTGTGACAGTGAGAGAGAACATCGGTTCTGAAGAATTATTTACAATAAACTACGGAAGTATCTCTGGCCCAAAATATGGTCACTCTATCAATCCTAGGCTCGTTATTTACAAGTCATTTTGGCAATGGAGAACAAATTTGCCATAGAAAAGGTGCACTCTGAGTTCTCTCGTACAGGCCCCCTGCTTTGCTGAGAAAACTATATACTGTATAATCCACTTTGTAGCGTAGAAAGTCACAGCATTAAGTTAGTCTACAGCCTCCACGTGTCCACGCTCAAATTCTGGTTGACACAAGCACTTCATAGAAGTGACACAGTAAAAGCACCTGGCCAAACAGCATAGACCTGTGTCAACTCTGACAGTCCTCCAGTCCCACAATGCCCAATTCCCTCTGACACTAATCACTGTCATTTCAACTTTAAATTCCTCTGCCCAGGGGTCACAGAGACCAAAAGCCATGTCACTTATCCTCTAGCCCCCTGCCCTGCCGCCATGTTTTTGAAATGACCCGTTCCTGATTGCCCATCTTCGGGAGCACACCTGGCTGCTCACCCTTGTATGTACTGCCCAGCCGAGCGGGCCAGCTCCACGCACTAGATGGAGTCGACAGGAAGTGCTGGCTTTCCTAGGCCTGCAGAGAGTAGAAGCTGTAGGAGTGCTGCTATGGACCAATTGTAGAAATGTGGCTATCTAGAAGCAGATTGCACAGGGAATGCAGACAAAGGTGGTGTGACAGAGATCAGCAGACATTCCCTATGAAAGTAAAAACTTTACCAGGCATACCACAAGGAAAGGGAGCACAACAGATCTGGTGCTATGCTGGAGATGGGCAACTATGTTCCTCCCACCTTTGTGACCCCTCGGGAACAAGATCAGCTAAAATAATCACTCCTTTTGGAAACCGGTGTCAATATTCAGTCCCATTGGGGTCTTCTCTTTCATCAGTGGTGCTGAGCTGTCTTTAGCAGCAGCTTTTGGCATGAGTGGGCTTGATGTGTCCCCTGCACTTGTGGAACACCTGACCTTGAGGAGGAGAATGAATAGGACTAGGAAGGACATGGCTCACAGCTTCTTGCAGGATGGTGCTGCATCAGACTCTGAATTAAGGGCTTGGAAGGCCTGTTAGGGCCAGGAATCCCAGCAGAACAAGGAAAGGGAAATACACCAGAAAAGAACTTTCTTCTCAGGTAGCAAACCCAAATGCTGCGTACCATGGTTGACCTACAGGTACAAAACTCTCCATCCTTTGCAGACCTTAGAGAACTCCATGATCTTTTTTTTTTTAAACCACCTCTTCCTCACTCCCCCACCTCGCACCCCTCCAATACCATGTGATATCAAGGGACCCATAGTGCCTGCCGCCCCAAACTCTCTCATTATTAATTGCTGGGGGACAGCAAAGGAAAACCAGATACATACACTTACCTTGACCAGTAAGAACACGCTTGTTCTATGTATAGCTACAGTGGATTACATTTATGTACTCAAACAGATATAAATGTTTTACACCTTTCTGATTTAAAATTACCATTTTCATTTGTTAAACGTATGATTGCCTATGATGATTTTTGCACATTGAATTTCTGAAAACTTTTTCCCCTCCACTTAAATTATCCACAAATACTTTTATCCGTATTATTCTGCACCTGCTGAGCAGGTAAGTCTGTCTTTCCTTGGGGCTGTTGAGGTGGCCGGTATGTGGTTTCATGAGCTAGCGATGATCCCCTGGTTGGGAAAGATTGTTCCCTCTTCCAGCTTTCTGAGGAGTCCTGTGGTCTTGAAGATTCAAGGGTCATGCACCTTCCCTGACCAGCTCACACTGAAATGGGTGAAATGCCCTTAGTGATCCACAGAAAAATAGCCCTTTCTGTTGGTGTAGTCTGGCAAGGTGGGCTGGTGGCAAAATAGGGATAAGTGAGTCATCTTTCGCCCCACTGTTGTTTGGAAACCCCATTGCTGCAGATCATCCAGATTTGCTACACATTGTAGGGACTGAGTTCTGCGTAGCAGTAGATGATGAAGGCCCTTCATGCATAGATAATGGCCCTCCACTATGGATTTTCCAGCTCTGAAACGATTTCCCACTGATCAGCAGCAGCCAAGTATTGCAGGGTTCCTGAGTGTGTTTGCCCCTTACCTGCGCCTGTCAATGCAGCTCTCATTTCGTGTCCACAGGGCTGGGATGAGCGCGGCACATGGATGCCTCTCGCATCTGAAAGTCCCGCCCCTGCAGCTCATCCTTCCAAACCTGTATTACAAATACAGTCCACCGGTCAGTGCTTGCTTTGGGGCCCAGAAGTGGCTCTTTACTGTCGGCAGCTGCTCCATGAATCTAGATAACAATCTTGGATTGTCTGTCACTGGCTCTCTGCAAACTGTCCTTGAAGAAATGGCCATGTCCCATATCGTTGTGGTATTTACGGACTTGCAGGAAAAATCGGAGAATCATGCATCTTGTGTTTTGCAATGTTCATGAGAACAGTGCAGAGTTCTGTGGGCTCCATGCTTCTGTCAGAGATGGCAGGCATCAAAAAGTGCACCGGGCTTCGCAGGAATTTTTTAAAAACACTCTGAAATTTTGCAGTATTTATGGCATTGTGGGATGGAGAATGTTGCTGATGATTTGATCCCTAGCTTCCAGAGATCCTTGGGCAAGTTACTTCTGTCCCAGAATACATTGCAAAAATTTCCTGAAAGGTAGTGAGTGTGCTGGATGGTTGCAGATTACAGACTAGGATACCTAGCTGTGATGCACAGTACTTTTACATCGACCTAGGCGCTCCTGGAGAGTACATGCAGCACCAATACAGCCAAGTGATATGCAGACTTGGGCAGCTATTTGCTGAGTAAATTGTGTTGACCTCCGTTTGTTCTGTAGATGTGACCTTTGTTAGGAGTCTGAAAGATTTTTGGCCAGCGTGGGAGTAGGGGTTGGTCTTATTTCCAACGAGTGTGAATCTGGAAATACTCAGTGTGCAGGCATGTTAGCAGGGTGAGGTGGATTGTGTGGTGTGTGAGATGGTGGTGGGTTGCTTTCTTTTGCCTGCCATCTGGGGAGATAACTTTTTGGAAGTGAGTTCTGGCCAAGATCCCCGGTTGTCAAAGCAGACCTCTAAAACAGCGTGATGGTACCATTTTTAACTGGATAGCTTTTGCTATCTTATGCAGTGTTTCTTGGAGCAAAACAAAGTTCTGATTTTTCCTCACTTCTGTGAATCAAACATGCTTGTTTAGTTCACGTCTTTCAGGGCTTAAGTACACAAGTTTTCAAAGTGACTGCCGTCACTGGGAATCTGGTTATTCCTGGCTGGACTGTATGCCTGGGGGAAAAAAACACAAATTTCCCAAGTCTTAAACTAGAACTTATCTACTTTTTCCTGTTCTGTCACTTTCCCCTACAGTGGCAAAAGAAAACGAGCAGATAATTGTTCCAGGATCTCCCAACCCTTTGTCATCTTTGCAAGTGGGAGGCGTTCTGGGCAGTATGTGATAGGAGTGTCTCATGCACATCCATGTTGGAAAAGACACTGGCTGAATGAAACCAGGTTTGTCTTGCATTTTTGCTGTTTTTGTGTTTTTTTGGAAGAAGGGGTTTGGGGGAAAATCACTTGACTGGTTCCAGGAAGCATTTCTTTGGCAGTCTTTGGCAATGAGAATACGAGTGGTGCCATAGATGTGTGTGGTATTTGACCTGCTAGTACAAACAGATTCCTGATTCATGAGACCTAATATTCATTCATTCATTCATTCATTTATGTATTTATTTGTAGCTGTATTGGCCCCAGAATATTAGAGATGCAAGGTGGGTCAGATAATATATTATTGAACCCGCTTCTGTCGGCCAGAGGGACAAACTTTGGAGATTATACAGAGCTCCTCTTCAGGTTTGAAAACCAACTCTGTGTAAGCTCCAGAGCTTCTCTCACCAATAAAAGATGCTATTTCCCTCATCTTGTCTACCTTGTATCTTGTGAAAGGTCCATTGGATTGTTCTATGCAAATCTGTAATGTGCATGTGCAAGAGAAAGAAGCTATTCTCTGTAATCCCTTCCTCCAACCCCCACCCCACTTTTCGAAATGCATTTTAATGGTGTAAGTTTATTAAAACCCAGAGTGAGTTGGACTATCACTTAACACTTCTAGTGATTCCATTAGTTTTTAATATATTTAACCCTTCAGGCAAAATTAAATAAATTCTGGCCCTTAGTGCAGGGAAAATAACCATCCCAGTGTAAAAAGATGTGGTGTTGTCATCCAAAAAGTCTATAGACAGACTGAAACAATAGCTCAGGGAAGTGTGAATTGCCAGTTTATTTGAACTGCATGCTAACCTGACTGTCAATGTTAACAATTTCACTGTTGAGCCTTTTATCAAAATCATACGAGTGATGTGCTTATCTATTATGTTGTGAATGGAAAAGGCCGCCATCCCTTCAAACTCCTGCAGGGTTTTCCCTCCAGTCTCTATTCCCTCAACTCAGGTTACGGGGTTTCTACCTTTTCCCCTGGGAAACAATTCTGCAGTTTCTTTTCGAAATCTTCCTGATTACGACCCTTCCCTCCCTACTATACCAAACTCAATTTTCCTTTAAGCCCCATCCGCATTTATAGCAATATTGAGGTTAAGGTCCTACGCATACAAGAAAGTCAATCTGTGTTTTTAATTACATTGGGGAACAGCCTTGTAACTGACTCTCCTTGCGTAGCGTTATAGTGTATACAGTCCTTGAATTTCATCGCACTCCCCTAATTAAACCCGAGAGTTCAAGTGAGACACCAGCTGCCGCCTGCTGAAAGGAGAATGAAGAACCACCCTTGAAGATGAGAGAGGAGGCTACAGCTACCTACAGAAGAGAGTCTGAGAAGGAGCTACTAAGGAATGAGGAGGAGTTGGGAAGTAATCTTTGGAGGATACCACATACTAACATTTGTGCTGTGGTGAGTGGGACACTGTTAGAGTTCCACCAGTTTCCTCTTCCCCCTATTCTACACACACGCCCGCACATTCCCGCCCCTTAACGCTACAGAATTTTTCAACATTTAAGCCACAGATTGAAGAAACAATAACAAAAGGAATTTTAAAAATGAAAGGAAGACGAGTCAAAAATACTTAAGCCTTTTTTCACCCCCAATATTTTGTGGTGCAAAACTTTAAGGGAACAATCAAGATTGATCATTTAAAGTGAGGGAAGCGTCAAAAACCCATGCACTAAATGAATAGTGAAGAGCATTAGGTTTTAAGTAAAGCATTTTTATGTCCATCTAATTTGTGAAATATATTTCAAACTCAACACTTTAAAGCAGTTGTGTGTTCCTCTTTGGTCTTGCCTGTAAAATCTCGGTGCCACTTCTCCCCAAAGTCTCTGGTATTGCAATGCAACAGGCTGGAGAGGTTTCTTTACCCGTTCTATTAACAATTGCAATATGGCAGAATATTACTATGGCCTCACGGACTTCCAAAAGCGCCCTGTTCCGACAAAATATTGCAAATCACTAAAGAAAACTGGGTTGAGGTTCTGGTCCACTCAGTCTTGACAAGGAAATGACTACCATGGAGATATATTTTCCAAGATCAATTAAATTCTTGAACCAGATGCATTAACGTAGCTTTCAGTGTGAAAGTAGCTCATGGTACTCTCATCTTTCAGTACCTGGTAGGGGGAGCAAATGTAAAATGGAAGCAGAATAGGTTGCTTCCAGTACATGGAGAAGATGGAACATAAGAGAGTGCTATAGGAAGAAGTGGATATGTTCTTTACAACCTCTCTTCAGGTGGGCCAAAGTCTTAAGAATTCCAGGCTTTATTGTGGTGATTACTTTCTTGGTGTAGTCCTGGTCGTGAGAGAACCTACATATGATATTACCTCTTTTCAAGAAAAAACTGGAAGCTGTATATTCAATAAGTGCCAAAAGGAATTCGAGCTTGTTTGAATGTCTAAAATATAGATGGTGCAGAACAAAATACTGGGAAAGGTTTCCTTGAAAAAGTGAATCTCCTGTTTTGATGCGAAGACTGTCAGGTTTGGGTTCTGTCTGACTTCTTGGTGAGATGTTGCATGGGGAAGGTCCACCATGGAAAGCCTGCATGATCACTTTGCCTCCACTGCTTGATATGTGTACTCTCGCTAGCTCAGCATTTCCCAAACTGTTCTGTGGAGCACTGGTGCTCCAGGTGATGTGAATAGGTGTTCTGTGGAAAAAAATTCAATGCTAGCAATATTTTTTCTTCTAAAATATGAAATTATTATAAACTTTTGAGCAATACATGCAGCAATTTTTTGGGGTATGAAACGCACACGCCCACACACACACCAGCATGTATGTGTTCTGTCAATATTCTCAGCCCAAAAGTGTTCCATGGCCAGATTAGTTTGGGAAACGCTCCTCTCGCTCAATGGTTTTCAATCTTTTTCCATGGGACCCAGTTGAAAAAAGTCATTCACACCCACGACCCGACAGTGACATCTCTGAGCAATGCATTCCAGTCTTTTGGCGGCGGCAGCAGGGGGCAATTTTACACGTTTTAGTACTCGATGTACTACAAGATGCCTTCTGAGTGGATAAATAGCATACTCACAAGTTGTTTGCACTGTTGCATTGGTCTTGGTTTCAGGATCTTAGACAACTTAGGTGAGGTAATATCTTTTATTGGAGCAACGTTCACTGCTGAAAGAGACAAGTTTTCGAGGTAATACGGAGCTCTTCAGCTCTGTGTATGTGCAAAAGTTTTTCACCAATAGATGTTGATCCAATAAAGGATTGTCTTACCCACCTTGTCTCTGATACGCATCATGCGTAAGGATATGGCTGCAATGAACGATATTAGAAGATACAGGGAGAGGTTCTTTCCCACCCTAATCCAATGTGTTCCTGTAAGAACTGTGTATAGAACCCAGGATCCCGATTCCTTGGCCCATGTTCATAACTACTCGATGCTTTTACTTAACATTTTATTAGAACATATGTAATGAATGGATTTGCTAGAGACTTTCTCTTAATTTCTAAGGGGGGGGGTCCTTGATTTGTCATTCAGAGCTGTGAAATCTGTCTTATTCCCTTCTGATTTACCCTCTTTGTGGGGCTCAACAGCAGATCAGATGTTAGGCAGTTGGGCTCATCAGCTGTTTGGGATGGGGCTCGACAGCTGATGGAGGCTGCTTGCTGACGTGGGGATGCAGGTAAATGTGAAAAAGGGAGGGCAGATTGTGGGTGGGGTGAAAGTTTCTTCTTGAGGATTGGGTGCAGAGCCACATCTTTGTATCCTTGCATGGTTCTGCGCATGGCCATTTTTGTGGCATCATTGTGAGATTGTTCATGCACTATTTAGAGTGGAATAGTAAGGATGCTGCAGACAATTATGGTGCTTTGTAAGAACGGCAATGAGAAAGAGTCCAGGAATGGAATAGCGAGGGTTTGTGTGTCAGAATGAAGGTGTATTGGCTAAGTTCTGTGCAAAATCTCAGCAGCATCTGGCCGGCTGTCTGCCTGGACTGTGGTGTTAGACCCTCACTTCCATGAACATCAACATTACCCAGCATGTCGCCTTTTTAAAAGCACATCGTTCAAGATTCTAGTTAAAAGGCGGTCCCCTTGTGAACCAGCTGATGTCATATTTGTGGGGTAAGATTCCAAAGAAAAGTTGTGTGTGAGAGAGAGAAAAGACCCAAAAGCTTGTCGAGAGTCTACTTTTTGCATAAACATCTCCAGAGCAGTTTAGAAGTGACAGTCAGCTGTGCTGTAGAAACAGGACTGTGTCTTGATGGCAACAGGAGGTGTAAACTGGACCAGGCAATAAATGATGATACAACTCCTCCATTGCCCCTCACTTCCAGACACTCGAAAAAACATTTTGACGCTCAGGTTCACTGGCGATTTGTAACGACTGGCCTGCATCTGTAAGAAACTAAACTTTTTAAGAAGCAATGATTTCCAAAGCAGTTTTCAGAGGTGAATGCTCTGCTTTCCCGGGCAGCCCAAGGGATGCACGGCTCCCGTGGGTGGGAAATTGACGTCCCGGCCCCTTTAAGAGCAGGGATGTTCTTCTCCCAGCCTTGTGGACTGCTGCTCTCCTGTCTCTGGGAGGGTTAACAACACTTCAGCTTGTTGTCTGGAGCCGGTTCAGACTGGTTTTCTAGAAACTGCTTTGTCTCTCAGACTGAATCCTGGGAAGGGTCATGTGGAGCCCAGTGATGTCATGGGATCAAAAACTGACTCAGCTTTTTTCTCAGATGTGTCTGCAGGTACAGTAAAGTGGCAGCCTGAAATGCCAGAGCTCATCAAAAGCAAAAGTTTCTGTGACTTTGGCACACAACAAGTTAACTGTGATCCCGCAGGGGTTAAGGACTTCCTGTGCAGCGAGTGGAAAAGCCTGGCTCATTCATTAAGAGGCAAGAAAGTATCAACTTGAATATTACATGGCAGTACCTTAATCTCTAATGGCAAGCTGTAAGGAAATATGGACGAGATTCTGTTCACTCAGGGTGTGGCAGTCCTTTTCTCCAGAACATTAGACTCCTGAAATTTGCAATCCAGCACAGGTGCTAAGAAATTCATGGTAGAAATAACCCCCTCCCCAATCTAATCCTTGATTTTTAAAAAATTGCCTCATTTGCATACAAGGTAAATAGAGAGAAATTCTTCCCCATTTTTCGATAAACATCCTAACTTTCCTTTCCATTACATGCCTGTACAGTCTCCTGCGTCCTGTTGTAAGATATTTTTTTATGGTTTACATTTTACAACTATAGGTGCTTTAAACCAAAAAAGTGCAATACAGTAATGTTTAGTAACTTCACATTGAGATTCCCTCTTAGGATAGGGTGAGTAAGCACACTGCAAATCTTTCAGGATTTCTTCTTTTGCAGCAACCCTCCTATCTTTGGCCTGCTTTTGAAATTAATCGTTGATTTTATTTTTCTCAAAATGCACTTTACTGATTTCTCTCCTGCTTTTTCCCCAGGGGTTCACAATGACAGAGGAAGCATGCAGGACACGAAGTCAGAAGCGAGCTCTAGAACGAGAAATTACCCAAAATGATGTGGACAGTAAAAAAATGAAAATGGAGAAAGGCCTGCTGGGAGCAGATATAAAGACTGACGGTGATATTAAAATAAAGACTGATCCTGGGACTGGAAAAGTCCAAGGATTATTAAAAGGAGGGGAGGTAAAAGCAACCATTAAGGTGGAGGTGCAGACAGGCGATGAACCTGTGGACATGAGTACCTCAAAAAGGTGAGTGGACTACCTAGACAGTGTTTATTTGAATTACTTGCTCAACAAAATGTGGAGAAATGACCTGTTCAATAGCTCTGTGCATGACCGTGTGGAATAGACCTCTGGATTTTTAGTCTATGGGACGGCTAACATTTAAGTATATAAACACACACCAATCTATTTCAGAAGCTGAGTGTTTCTTTTCTCTTAAAGTCAACCATGGTGCTGTAGCTTTTAAAAAGTAGCCGTTGCTTGTTCTACCCACAAATATTGCCATTGTGACAGCGACTGTAAGGGATGATTACTGAAAAGGGGCAATAAGATCTTGAGTGAAGGAGTGGATGCAAACCATAAAGGGGGGCACGCTCTCTGAGTAGCTGATTCTAAAGATTACATCCATGTGGTAAAGGCTGCTTGGGTTCATAATCATGTGGGTAATGCAGGTAAGGAAAAGCTTGTCTGTATTTTTAAAAAAAAGGATGTGGTGTTGTTGCATCTTGCACCTTCTGTGCCTGCTGCTCTGTCTTCAGAACTATGGTGGGGAGAAGTTAATTTAAAAGTTACTGATGATTTAAAGGGTGCCTCCATTATATTTTTTTAAAAAGTGATCAGTCTGGTCCCTTTAAAGGGCTCTCAGCACCCGCACTATACAAATAATCAATTTAAAAACAAAAGAAATCCTCAGGTTGTCCATGGCCCCTTCTAAATCCTTAGATCTGTGTTATTCCTGGATATAACTACAATGTGAATTTATAAATGTCTGAGGAGTTTTTATGCAAAGGATGCATCTCCTACAAAAAGGATATAGAACCTTTTCCTGAAAAGCATGTGGGATTCAACCAAAAGCCCATGAGTAAGATCCTGTCTTGTTGTGCAAGAGGAGTTCCCCATCTCTTCTCCCAAATTTCCACCCCTCTCCCACCACGTGGCCCCATCGATGCCCTGACTGGAGCCGTTCCCAGCCCCCAGCAGCGCTGTGCAATGGTCCCGCCTCTCTGTATGGGCTACCCTACCATTTCTGCACACGGATGTGTTCCTCAGGCCAAAAAGTTTGTCCACCCCTCTGTTAGAGGATGTCTGCTCACCACTGCTGTGCTATCAGTGGAGGATTTAGCTGTGTGCTGCACATTTACTTCCTTAGGGAAAGAAAGCACTGTTCTGCAAGTGAGCAAGGAAAACCAAGCAATTGTGGGACACACTCAAACTAAACGTCATAGTTCACACAATAATTCTGGTAAGACAAGAGAATGGGACGTCCCGTGTGTCGGCTACACTTCCTGTACCGAGCACCACGCTTGCCGTTGACAGGGTGTACTTGGGAATGGTGAAAGAGTTGGACATTTTATATACATACTTTTGAAGTAAAGTCAATATAGTTGGTTTGCTTGTGACTAATGGTACATTTGATATTGTAGCACTTAAGTTTTAACAAATAGTGTTAAAATCCTGCAGCCACCTCTTTCTTCCCGTTTCATCGTTCCCTTAAAGTGTTCCAGAATGGATTCCTTCAAACATTACTCCAGCATCTTAATTTTTTAATATCCACCTAAGGGTTTTGGGTTTTGTTTTGTTTTTTTTTGGGGGGGTGGGGGGAGTGTTGACTTATCACCTATGAATTTTGGTCAAAATTTTGTGGTACCATGAACACACCAGCGGATTTTAATAACCTCATACATGTTATATATTGTCTCATAGCTCCACACACATCATTCATCAACAAATACAGAACAAATGGTGTATATTAGCTAAAGTAAATATCACTGAGAAGAGTGGCTAAATCTAAAAATAACTATTGGAACACTTGTCCGTAATCCTGTGAGCTGTTAAATTTCATTTGGCTGTAGATTAAAATTACAAATACTCCCAAAATATGGTGTAATTTATGGAAAGATGCATTCTCTGCCCCCAAGTAACTTAATCTAAAAACACTACATGTGAAAAGAGGAGGTGGGAAACCACACAAGCAAAACAGCCAAAATAGTGATGGTATTTTATTTTAATAGGCATAACTCTGCTCCCCTTACCTAGGCACTTGTGACCAATTCTTCTGTAACATAACTTCCTTCCCAATTGCCTTCCAGCTTATTTTTTTTAATCTTCTTGCTTCACCTCCCCACTAAAACGGTTTTCTTCCCATCTCCCATTTTTGTCCCTGTTCTCCGTCATAGACAACAATGGGATAAACATTAGAGGATTGGTGGGGTGGGAGATAAATGCAGAAGACTGGCTAGCCCACCAGGAATATCCTTAGCTGTCCCAGTATCCAGAGTCTGTGTCTAATAGAGGATTTTCTAGGCTTGGGGCAGGTGCTCATGGCCTCGGCTGTCGTCTCCCTGGAGTCTCTGGTAAAGCGAGCAGGAGGAGGTAGTTTTAACAGTTCGGCATGGCTTTTCCACTCAGAATTGTTGGACGCACAAGGCTTGTGTTAGCACAGTTGTGTTCATAGCCCACTCTCTTTTTTTGGCTTCATACCCCTAACATTAAATCTTCGTATGAACGTCGTTAGTTTGCCTCCTTGTGGAAACACTTCGGGGTGCTGGAGTCCCTTTTGGGCTGAGCAAGTGCACCCATATTTCCCTTGCTCACCATTGGCGGTAAAAGTACTGCGTAAAGGAGTGGTGCCCAACCTCTTTGGCATGAAGGTTGTAAAAATATCTGTGGCCCTCTCCCCCCGCCGGATGGAAGGAATTCAGCGAGGCTCTTCTGTCTACCTGGCTGCAGCAGGGAAACAGCACACGGGGGTCCCTAAGCAATGGGGGATAGATCAGAGTTCCCCAAGCTCTACCTCCAGAAGGACACTGCGGCCTAGGGGACCTGGATGGAGCACTTTCCTGTGCTCCCTGCTATAGCTAGGGGGAGGGAGACCTGATCTCCAATCCCTTCACTTACAGCAAGGAGCCTGCACCGATCTCGTAGCCCCACAACAGTGCGCTCCGCCTGCGTCCTTAAGCAGCAGCCAGCAGGAGGGGAGTCGTGGGCCACAGGTTGGGAGCCATTGGCATAAAGCATCTTACCTGCAGCGTAACAAACGAGGGATCCGGTGGCATTTTCAAAGACTAACGCATTTATTTCTCGCATGAGCTTTCGTGGGAGAAAATCCCACTTCGTCAGACGCTTTGAAGATAGGGAACTCACAGACTGGGAGCAAAGTAAATGCAGGGGAGTGGAAGGCATAGGATCAGGTCAGACTGTTACAGCAAATCTTCCACTCCCTTGCATTTATTTTGCTCCCAGTCTAAGTTCCCCATCTTCAAGCATCTGATGAAGTGGGATTTTCTCCCATGAAAGCTCATGCGAGAAGTAAATGTTAGTCTTTAAAAGTGCCACAAAAGTGTGGATGAGCTGTACGGCTTTTCATTCGACATAGTGGGGGCTAAAGTAATTGATACCCTTAGCTGCAAACGTATTTATTTATATTGAATTGCCCATCTGACACGCCCTCTGCTTTTTAAGATCCTGTTTTCTTAAAATTGCATGCAGACTGGCTGGCTTCAGCTACTGCTTGTTTTGTCTAAATGAAAATCACCAGGAAAAATGAGGGTGGGGAATCTGAAGACTTCCCAGCAGTTATGGCTTTCTGCCAGCCAGCCCATCCTAATCCGTATTTATCTGTATCCAGCTCTGCTTATTTTTCAGTTTACTTAAATATTTGGAAAGTTGCAGTAGTGTGAACTGCAGTGGATAGTTCTGGGGAAATTGCCTGGGTAAGAGAACAGCAAGGCATTCATTTCGTCACACAGTGAAACCCAGAATAACTCTACATAGCAAAAACACAGAGGTGTCAGAATTGCACTAAGTATTAGCCTAATGGCTGTGGTCTGAAATGTGTTGTTGGAAATGCGGTACTAAATTCCCAGTCCTTGCCCCACACCACATCCCATGCTGTCGTCAAACACCCCTTCCACAGGAGTGGTATACAGCTCTTCCCTTGGAGGGACGGTTCGTTGTGGAAGTGGAGGGATTCGAAAGACAGAGGGTAGTCTTCACTGACAGCTGCGAGCAGTCAGATCAACCTTCCCAGTCGACTGAGTGGGACTCTGAAGACACGCTAAGTTGATGGCTGAAGACCGCCCCAGCAACTGGAGTAGCGCTGAGTCGAAGGGAGAAACGCAAGTTATTTTAAGTACCTTGTGTTTCTCCCTTCAACTGCTGCTGAAAATCGCAGGCAATATAGGCCTGTCCTAAGGTGGGAAAATGGAGGGTAACCAAATTCAGGTCAAATCAAACCCCAAAGGTGTGGAAATCCTGAACGAAGCCTACATACTTAATGCAATGCTTTTTGTACCTACTTCGTTCACAATACAGAAGAACTTGGAGTTCCTTTTTCCCTGGGAGTTACCTTGATTTTTATGTGACAGGGTATAGTCTTAACTTGCTTTATTGTAGTGTTCTGCCGCATTATGTACAGTAGACTGGAAACAAGGAAATGTGCAGAGATCGTGATCCTCGATGTGTCTGCACGTGGCTGTGTCCCTAGGGAAGTAGTTCTTTGGAGGGGCTAACAGAGCATGGGAGCGAGTGATAACACTACAGTGTATGTTGCAATTAAAGAGCTCAGGGTGCAGTAGGAAGAGGAGGGAAGGTAGAGGGAAATGAGATGAAAGAGGATACAAAACAATACGTAAAATCGTTTGAAGAACCATCTGAGTGACATATTTACAGCTGTAATTACCCTTGCTCTAGACACAATAGGCAGAATTTAAAATTAAGTCTGATATTTTGAGCAGTTTCTTTTTTTTTTTTTTTAGGGGGGGGGGTTGTCTTTATATTTACTGTACCTTTGTATGTGGTCCCCTTGTTGGCCCCCCCCCCCCCCCCGGCATACTGTATACATGCACTTTTCAAAGCTGGATAACAACAGTTGTACAACCAAGGAGTCCTGTGGCACTGTTAAAGACTAACAAATGTATTTATCTCAAGAGCTTTCGTGGGAGAAATTCCCACTTCGTCAAAAGTGCCACCAGATTCCTTGTTTGTTTTGCTGAACTAGACTAACATGGCTCCCCCTCTGTAACTCAGAGGCGGCCTTTGGCTATTGGGGGCCCCCTATAGGGCCATTGCGGGGCCTTCATAGGCCCATAGGGGCCCCCCTCTGTGGCCCCAGCTCCCCATCCTCCAGCCTTAGCTCCCTGCCACTGGCCCTGGCTGCAGGGGCTAGCTCCTCCTCCTGCTGACTGAGGCAGATGCGGCTTTTGGGATTGGCAAAGCAGGCGACGGGGCCCCTTACTGCTCGGGGCCCGAGGCGTGCGCCTGCTTCGCCCACCCCAAAAGCCGCCTCTGCTTGTCAACACTTATGGGTCAGAAAAGAAACATTAAAATGGGGCAAATAGTGGCAGAGCTCTACTCTGTCAAGCAAACACAAAACAAAAAACCACCCTTCCAGTTAGGCTGTTTCTGGCTTGATGCAATATGAAGAAACACTATCTAAACCTACTTCCTGCTAAACTGGCTTTCACTGCTGTTTGCTCAGCCCCTTGCTTGGGGTCAGACCGTGCTAGAACAGTGTCTAGAACGTGTTCTTAGCATGTTATAACAAAAGTGTACTTTAACTAGTCAAACCGTGTTGGGAACTGGTTTAGCTGGAACCGTGTGTAACAGAAGTTTTAATATATGGCTCCCGATGGAGGAGAAAAGGGCCTCCGTGTTTCCAGCTTATCTCCTCTGGTGGAGGAATAGGTGCATGTTGTAGGACTCATTAATAGCTGATGTGCAGTGAGTTTAGATACAAAACAGCGGAGTTAAAGGATGCTATGAAAAACCTGATTTACAGGTTTCTTGTTTTTGTGAGCTTGCCTGCCTTATTTAAAATGCAAGCCCAGCTCCATTAAATCTCATTGGGTGTGTAGGGATGGGAAAGGAGTGAATTTGTTTCAGTATTCTACCACTACCACCAGACACTTCCATTGACATTTTTGTATTCATTCAGACATTACATCTCCAGAAACTCACTCTGTCTCTTCTTATCTTCTGCCATCTTTCTCCTTACGTTTCCGCCCCATCCACACCCTTGGGGGCAGGAGAGGTTGTTGGATGGAATAAGAAGAAAGTAGTTCCATATTTCGGTATGTAACATTGCTGTCTCGGGTTAGGCATTATTCCTGAGTGACAGTCACTCTGCCTTCCTTCCTTCCTTCCTAGTAGGAGAAGATATATTGGGATTGTAGCTCAGAGGATGAAAAAAATTAGACGTTCCACACTTCTTTTATGCTTAAAGTCTGTTGAGCCTTTTCAACTCTCCTTTTAAGTTTCATGCCATTGTGGCCCAAATGGTATCAACCAGTTAATCATACAACGTAAGCCCAGTCTGGATAAGTGATCAGCCAATTGTGGATTGCTATTTTAGCTCCTATTTTAAAAATCTGGGATCTGCATTGAAAAAAAACAAGATCTGCATTTGGGATTTGTTCTGCCAAATCCATTATAATTGGGTTATGTCACTCGTGGGGGCCGTTTCATTATTGATCTTCACAAGACGAAGGCAAGTGATGAACTGGGCTCTAACTCTTCTAGGCTTAAAATTTAATGGGTTAGATTCAGATCTCATGTGAGAGCCACTCCCTTGTCGTAAGTAAGCTGTGCCTACTTATATAGGGCTGAATTTGACCTGGTGACATTCAAGGAATGTATTTGATTGTCAGCTTGACTCACCCAATCTCAAGCAGAGATAAAGATATTACTTGAAAAGAGAGTTGCAGAGTGGAGGTTATTCAGATGTCCTGGGCTCACGAATCATGAGTTCTGTATTTAGTGGCTTTTCATGACCAACGTCACCATCGAGTGGTACAAAAATTACTATTTGAATTGCACTGGTTACATTGTGAATGAGGCTTTCCAGAATGGAAAAGATGGGAAGAATCCATAAAAACCATGATCGCTGTTTTACAGATTAGCCTCCTAGCTGAAGTGGTCTTTCCATGTTGGGGGGGGGGGGGGGCAGTTTTTTTTAACTTTAAAAGAAACTAAACTGCTAAACAGTTACTTTTCTCATCCTATAAAACTAGTCATTTGGAGGGCTAAAAGTGCCTCTTTTCGCTAGTATAGGTTTTATTAAAGGAATTTTCTGCCATGTAACACATGGCGTCGTTTGTTTTTTAGAGGAAATGGGGTTTAGATCAGAATTTTTAAGGCAGGTCATATGGCCAACTGATGGAAGACATTTGGACTTATGAGTTTTGGGTTATTGCTTGTAACCTGCATGTTGTGTTAAAGCTCATATAGAGTCCCATGCTGCAACTTGTGACTTTCATGTTCCTCCCCAATGGGCCCAAGCACAACTGGTTCCTTTTGCTTAATGTTACATAGACTTGGGGTTTCCCGACCTTGCTAGGCAGTTGATAAGGGTCTATTCTTGACCGTAGACCTCTTAGAAGGAAAATGAGCCCAGTATCTAAGGCTGGCGGCCACCCTCTCTCTGATTCACCCCCATCCATTTCAACATTTTAGAGAGTTAGGCATATTTCCTTTACAAGTCAGTCAGATCAGTCCAAAATATCCTACAGTCTCTTTGCTCCTCCAGCAGAAATTTGGTAGACAACTGCTCTTAAGATAAAAAGCATAACTGAGCTAACCCACATTTGTTGACTTCGGTAAAGAGTAGACGGTCGTCCAATTCAATACACCCCAAGTGGCAAAGTCTATCCTTGGAGGATTGCTTCCATTTAATCAGGACAAAGGCAAATTAATTATGCTTTTGTCTTCAACAGGACATCTGAGGCTCAAAATACCTTGAGCTAGACAACTGTAGTAATGGGCTGTGACTTGGGAAGGCCGCCTGGTCTGTAAAACAGAAATAGTATTTCCCTACCTCACTGGGGTGATCCAAGTAGAATTCTTTTCTCAGGCACGGTGTACTAGGACAACTGTCATAGGCATTTCTATCAATGAAGAAACATGGAGGATAAAATCTGCAAAGCAGTCAAAATGCGTCTTCCAATAATGGCGGTTGTATGTCTACAGTATCCAAACTGCATTTTAAAATGGAGCTTTCAACTAAGATTCTTTTCAGCAGCTCAGAAATACTGTGGGAAATCTCTTCCCACAAGCATTTGAGAAGCTGTTGGATATAGAGTGGTCCACGGAAGACAACGGGCACAAAAAGAAGGGTTAACAAACCTCTTAGTTGCTTGAGAGCATGTTTTCATTCCTATAACCCGTTAAGTAGCTGTGCATTCATTTCTAGGCAGATGAAAAATAGATCCATTCTCCCTAGCATGACTTCTGAGAGGGAGACTGAATGGATAGGACCGCAGTAGTTGTTCTAAAAACCTCCTGGGAACATTATAGCATTCTCAGTTAAAGGATCTGGGTGGCTGACGTCAGAAGCTACAGATCCATTGTTTTGGAGTTCACTACTATCGCTAGCAAAATGTTAATACGTGCATTGTCATTTTTACGTTGAGAAATATGGCACCTTCTCACCCACGTTAATAGACTACAGCAAACTTCTTTTATAAGAGGAAGACTATAGTGCGAAGATCTAGCCTGGATTCATACAGTTCACAATCTTTTGCACCCTAGTAAACCGAGTAATTGGTCATTTTGTCAAAGTCTGAGTAGATAAGTTGCTCATGATAGGAAAGATGAGCTTGTTTCGATTCTGTGAGCAAAACTTGTTGCAGAAAACTAGTGAAAGGTGGGTAGAAGCCATCTGCAAGATCTCATATCATCATTATTAAATCGCTCACCTGTAAATAAACACTGCATATTTTTGGTGGTATATAAGGATTCCTATGTATTTAACTTTCTGCTTTTCTTCAGTATAAAATGCAAAGGATCTTCTCAGAGCATGGAACTCATGGTGCTTGCATTTCTTACCGCCTGGGTCTTGTCATCAAATGATTTAATTTTTCAAAGA
This sequence comes from Pelusios castaneus, assembly GCA_007922175.1. Classification (NCBI taxonomy): domain Eukaryota; kingdom Metazoa; phylum Chordata; order Testudines; family Pelomedusidae; genus Pelusios; species Pelusios castaneus. The sequence continues at coordinate 2,247,700 of ML685800.1, forward strand.
TACTTTGATATCCAGATAATCCTGATGAACACAAACTTCCCGAGCAAAATGCATTCAGTAGAAGTTTCATCCTTTTCTAACCGGCATATGCTGTTAGCAGGTCTGATTAGTTAAAAATCAAATACACCTGGCCCTGCCTTCTCACACCTCTGTCGTCTTTTAAGAATTGCTGCTTTGCATTGTTTAGTCTCACGTGGACTATAAAGTGGGAAAGAACTTGTGTCCAAAAAGCCACGCTTTGGGTTTTTTCACTTTTCTTTCAAGTGACTGCTTGAAGCTTGCTTCCATGATTAAATAGATACTGCTTTTCCAAGTCTCCTGGACTGTCTATCGGTGCATATCTTTAGGGTTTTGAAGCAGACCAGCAGCTATTATAAAAGTTCTCAGACTTTAAGAAGAAGTCGAGTAGCTGAGCACACCTCAGTTGGGCGAGTGCTTTTCTACTGTGCAGTGCATGATGCTGTTTATAAACCATCTCGAGTGGGCAGCTGATCCAGGAAGTTTCTGAAGTACACGGTCAGCCCCTTAAGTGGAAAGTCTGCTCCATTTTCTTACAGCACCTGAACCCTACCTCACTTCGTAAAATGACGGCTACGTGTCACGAGCCGGTTAGAACTGGCTGTTGCTATGGTTTTCACGGTGGCAGGAACAGTTAAAGGGTCACATGTCCGGCAAGGGAAATGCCTTTCTCACATGACTCTTCGGTGGCCCGATTAGCATACAGGAAGTTAGCTCCCTGCCAGCTGTTATGATGCTGTTTAATTGATGGGGTGACATCACCCCTGCTGCACATATGTATTGATCATTCTGGTGCCTGGATGCTTTGAGACTTGAACGGTGAAAACAGGACCCTTATGAGCTTTCTGCCAGGGCACTGTTCCCTGATTAGCAACTTCCTTTAGACAAATGAGGTTTAAATATCTTCCCCTTTACAGGTGACAGTTTAAACGTGGCTAATCATCTGTAAAACGCGGCAGACTTGTCTGCCAATAGACTTCTTCCAAACCACCATGGTTTCGGACCCAAATTTGTGCCCTGTTTTGTCCCTTGTGAAGGCATGAGTGAGGACAAGACCTTCTCCAGGAGGGCACAAGACTTGCGTGTTGTAGAAGTCTGTGCTCAGTTCCAAGAGGTCACTTTCCTAAATCACATCTATTGGTCCTCGCACAGAGATAATGCAAACCTGACTGACGGGCTTTCGCAGAAAACTTGAGTGCCCCAGCTTGCTACTCTGAAGTTTACGTAACCGGCTTCTTTAGCAGCTACAGAAACTGATAGTAAATCAGGTTACCAACTTGTACGGTTTAATTTTCAAGGGGGTATGATGTTGAATAGTTTTCTGGTGGGCGTAGAGAACTTCTGTTCTCCAATCTGTGTTCATAGCGATAAGTACAACTGCATGGTACTCCGTCGCAGTGTACTGGGAGACGCTACTTAAAGTCCCTTTTTTACTGCTTTGCCCCCTAAAAAAGCATAATTTATGGAAAGATCTATTGTGTCTTTTAAAATACTTTGGATTAGATTACAATCGGTGTGTTTTAGCTGCATGATCTGGAGGAGTTGTAGAGTTTTTCAACACAAGGTTACATTACCTGTGTAATGAGATTAGAGCTTTAATGAAGTATTCTTTGAAACTCCATTTTGGGGTGATTTCCCCCCCCCCACACACACACCCGTCTTAGCAGGAGGGGTAAAATAGTTGTGATGTTACTCGAGATGATGTACCGTAGTCTTTAAATCTATACTGAGTCTCTTGAGGGCAAGAACTCCCTGCCTTGTTTTAGTCCAGGCAGCTATTTGGTGCACTGTAGTCAGAGAAAAGCTCACACTTCAGAACTGTCACCTGTGCCCCTGATGGTTATTTTTACACCCCTTCAGAGCCGAAAGACTGGCTCGCTGTGCCCCCTAGAGGAAACTGAAATTCACTTTCCTGCTCCTTAACTTCCAAGGGGGATAATGGCATTAAATGCAGTTTTGAACCTAGGACTACAGCTGATACCAAGGAGCGGTTTGGGGGTTTTTTTGTAGCAATCAGCTTTTAGTTTTCAGAAGCCGGTTTGAAGTAGCCTGGCTTTTACTGAGGCTGTGCAGTTTTCATGAGTGCGTGGCTTATCGGTAACGGTACAGGAATATAGCTAGAAGAAAGAACCTGCAACTGTGAGGTTAATCCATCTCTGTTTTATTCGTGTTTTCTTTTCTTTGGTGCATCACTAACAATACACATTAAAAGATAACCCTTTAAATACCTGGATTCTTCAAGTACCTTCTGTATGTCAAAATAAGTGTTAGTTAACTCCAGAAGCTATCATTGACGGTGGGAGAGAGAACAAGGACACTGATTTGCCATGTGTCCAGATTGTGAATTAGGGCGTCTTTCACCCTGCGTTACAGATAAGAGAGCTCCGCGCATGGCCTTGCTGCACAGGAGGTTTTTGGTAATGGGTGGGTGCCTTTCTATTGGCTTCATTCGCCTTAGCTATTTTTAATACTCGTTTGGGTTGTTTCACAAACGTTAATTTGGCAGGTTTAATTTGGGCAGCCATAATGCGTTGAAAAGTGACTCCATTTACAAGACATTTATGGAAAAAGCTTTCATTGTATTCTTGTGGCGTTTGTTTGAGTTTGCAACACAATTTATGGGAGAAGGACTCTTCGAAAGTGATTCTGCTTTTCCCATACACAGTGAGAGTTCTGGGGTGGGGTCTGTGCTATCGTCTCCGTACGAGAACGCCTATTCACCTTCTGGTTATGGTGGTGCGGTCACCCTGGCTGGGAAAAACTATTCACTTGGTATCTGCAAATCCCAAACCCTAGCATCTGTGGGTTAATAGAGCTGGTCAGCTATGTTTTACTAAAGGCTCATCACAGCTCAAGTTCTTAATTTGCTTGGCAAATGGCGTCTGCTGGGCATCCCAAAGCCAGGACGGTTTTATAGGGAGTTAGTCGGTGCAGAAAGCCATGCAGTGGAGTGGAAGGAGTGGTAATAGAGTCCGTTGTTACATTATGGGGCACTGTAATCTGTCTGTCCGTTTTGGCTGGTGTGGTTAAATAACTTTGTTCTTGTATAACAAATAAGGAGTCTTGTGGCACGTACAAATTTATAAAACATGGGCTTTTGTGGGGTGGTTCTCGTATGGCTGTGTTAGAGTTCAAAGGGTAATTCAGGTCTCTGAATCCAGCACACACTAAGATACATCACATCAAGAATAACTAACGACTCTTTGGACACTTAAGATTCCAGACATGGTCGCTCCGGTGAAGTGAAACTGTGCATAACACCATATATGCGCCTGGAGAAAGCGTTTCTGTAGGTTTGGATCGAAATTGAGCGCGCTGATTGGCATTTCAAGCTGCTGTGGCGTTTAACTTGCTAAATAGTAGGGCACCTACTTGCGGTGTTAATAGACTATTGTGCTGTAAAACCTTTTAATATAAATATTTTCTTGTACCTACTGTGCTTCAGTGAGTTGTATGTGCGATGCACCCTTGTTCCTGCTTCAGTAGGACTCTGCTAAATAAAATAATAACCTAGAAAGGTCTGTATTGGGGAGGGGATAAGGAAAGCGACCTGATTGAATATACACACGCAGGCGGAAGAGTTTTAGGCCTTTGGGCGTTCTAAGAAGGGCAGTCGGCGAGCGGGACGTTTCAGAATAGCCCGGGATATAGGCCCTTTCACCTCTTGGTCATTGGGTTGGTTTGCTTGTAGCGGTCTTCGGCAATATCTGAAAGCCGTTGCCATCTGCCTTTTGAATGAATTGGCTGGCTGATCCTCCAGTCAGGAACTGTTCTCCATATTGTACGAACTACCACCTCTGCTGCCAGTTTCAACGTAGGCACCAGAGATGGAAGGCAGGGTTCTGAAACTTGCCCAACCCTGTTTAAACGAATTATTTCCTGCCAGGATTCTCCACTGCATGGAGGACGTTTTGAAGAGTAAAGTGGCACCCTCTGCACAAGTGTACCTGTGAGGTTGTGCTGTATGGAGGATCCCATTTTGCTTGACAGAATGGGTGTCCTTCGCTTAGAGTGACCTCTTGCGTATGGTGCAAGGTCCCGCTGTACAAGCAGAATGGCATATGCCTTATGCTAGGGGTTATTTGCTGATCGTGCAATCCCCATTTGGGGTTATGATCCACCGTTGGGGAACCACTGATACAAAGTCAGTTCCTCTTCTCATTATGACGTATTTATAGAGTAATCATGATTGCCCTTTTATGCTTACAATTTTCAGCTCAAAACTGGAATCTGAAGTGCACTCTGGGCTTGCATTAGATGTTAAAACTTTCTTCGCTTTGAAGCATTCGGGGTTACTTTTTTCAGCTGTTACTGACGGATGAATATTCTTTGCTATGGGAGAAACTAAATGGCCTTGCTTTCTCTCTTGATTTACAGTGATCTAAAGAGAGAGAAGCGAGTCCCCTCACCTGATATTATAGTGTTATCAGACAATGAACCTTCAAGCCCTAGAATGAATGGTTTAACAAAAATAGCATTAAAAGAGACCAACACAGAGGCACTCATGGTGAGTCCACTTTTTTATACATTCTAGGCTGTTATTTAGAAGTGTTATTGAAACAGGCCCTGTAATAATTGTGAGTTGCAATCGAGGCTACAGGATGTAAGAGTCAACAGCTGTCTTCACCTTCCCGTACAGCTTCTCTTGGGGCTGCAGCTGTGCTGAGGACTGAAGTTTGTCCATCTGGGTGTCTACTCCTTATCCTCACCTTCTCTCCCCCCGTTCCCCCAATTAACCCCACAGCCAAGTAGGAAAACTTGTTAGCCACCCATTCTGTAAAGCAGCACAGCAAAGAGGTGTTCAGCCTTCCCTCTTCAGAAGCAGAAACCTCTTGTTGGAACCAAAGTGAGCTGTTTAATTTTCCCTGTTTGTTAAAGGATGAATTTTGAAGCCTGCTTTCCCTTTGAGCTCTTGCTCAGCCCTTAGTTTTATGTCTGTATGTTCCAGGTGAATGCTGTTAGTCCCGTTGATTTATTCTGCCGTAAGTTATTACTTGTATGTTATCTTTCTTTTTCCTCCTCCCGCCCTGAATACCATAATTGTCCTTACAGAAGAGCAGCCCAGAGGAGAGGGAGAGGATGATCAAACAGCTAAAAGAAGAATTACGGTTAGAAGAAGCAAAACTTGTTTTATTGAAAAAGCTACGGCAAAGTCAAATACAGAAAGAGACGACTACTCAGAAGGTATTGCTTTCCTCGCAGGCGCTTCCCAGGGGCTCTTCTTGGTTTCTAAAGATTGCTAGCAGGGTTGATACCCTAGCTGGCGGTGGCCTCTTGGACACTCAAATGAAAATGTATTGTAATGCTTCAGAACAGCTCCTTAACAGAAAAGGCTATTTACTCCAAACATTTTGAGTGAATTTTCTTCTTTCTCAGAGCAATCCAGTCCGGCAATCCAACAACCATAAAAGTAATGGGCTCTTAAAATCTATTCTTCCTCTCTACAAAATGGGTATTTTATTCAGAGAATGCACTCGAGTTCATTCTAGTGTTAGCAGTGAGTGTAGAAGATACCTTTTGGGATCTTCATATTAAATTATCCGTGTCAAAGCAGTACCTTTTCCAATGACCTTTTGTAATGCAAGATATTTGCAATATATCCTTTCTTAAAATGATATACAATAGTTTACCAGAACTTTGCTACTGCATATATGGCTCTTCCCAGTGCTTTTTTTCTAAAAAAAAAGGTACCGGAACTCCTATTGATGTCCGTCGTGTCATAAAGAAATAACACTGAAAATAGTGCAGTAAACAGTAAATTTTTGAATATATCAAAGAAATAAAAATACAAGGTAAAAACTGTTAAGTTTTATTAACTATGCAGGCCGCTAATATACTGAAAGACAACCTGTGAGGTCTTACAGCAGGGGTCCTCACACTTTTTAAATAGGGGGCCAGTTCACGGTCCCTCAGACTGTTGGGGGGCCGTATTATAATTAGAAAAAAACGTGAACGCGTAGCTATCACGTCTGCTGCTGGCCTGTGTTTCTGGGTACTGGGTGGCAGGCAGTAATGCATCCACACACTTTTTGTTGGTGCTGTGGGCTCCGGCCAGGCCCAGAGTGTGGGACTGACCGATGTTAGCCTGCTGGCCTGCTGTTGTGTACGCAACTAGTAGCCAATGTTCCCTCTAGGTTTGGTGGCTTGTGTGCAAAATTTTCAAGCCGTGTGAAAAACTTTTTCAGAATAAATTTTTGGGGGAAACTCACAAGACAGAAATTATAGGCATTAATTGAAGATAAAGTGACTGTAAATAGAATTAATTAATTAATTGTGTTTAATTAATTTAATTGGAATGAATTTGGAATTGAAATCTAATTTTAAGAAAGGTTTTTATTTAAAATTAATTTTTAAAAAGTTTTTAAAAAGAAGGGAGAGAAAGAAAAAAGAGAAGGAAGGAGGAGACAAAAAAAAAGAAAGAAAGGAAGGAAGCAAAGACAGAAAGAGCAGGAAGGAAGGAAGACAAAGAAGAGAAAGAAAAAAAGGAAAGGAAGAAAGAAGAGAAAGGAAGGCAGGGAAGAGGAAGACAAAGAAGAGAAAAAGAAAAAAAGGAAAGGAAGAAAGAAGAGAAAGGAAGGCAGGGAAGAGGAAGACAAAGAAGAGAAAAAGAAAAAAAGGAAAGGAAGAAAGAAGAGAAAGGAAGGCAGGGAAGAGGAAGAGAAAGGAAGGCAGGGAAGAGGAAGAGAAAGAAGAGGGGAAAAAAAGGAAAGGAAGGAAAGGAAGAGGAAGAGAAAGAAAGCAGCCCCGGGGGTCTGGAGGGGGCGGTGGGGGCTGCCGGCCTGCGCGGGGGTCCCTCCTTGTCCCCACC
>ML685800.1:2254625-2285283 GCA_007922175.1 Pelusios castaneus
GGGGGCTGCCGGCCGGCGCGGGGGTCCCTCCTTGTCCCCACCCCTCTAACCCGGCCCGTCTCCTTGTCCCCACCCCCACCCCACAACCCGGCCCGTCTCCTTGTCCCCCGCACCCCACAACCCGGCCCGTCTCCTTGTCCCCACCCCTCTCACCCGGGCCGTCTCCTTGTCCCCACCCCCACCCCTCTCACCCGGCCCGTCTCCTTGTCCCCACCCCCACCCCTCTCCAGGCCTCCCTCCAGCGCCCCCTTACCTGGCCGGAGGCTGGGAACTACAGAGACGGCCGGCAGAGCTGCTTGCCGGCCAGTCCGCTCCCGCCCTGAGCACGCTGTAACTGCGCATGCTCAGGGCGGGAGATTTAAATCTCCCCAGCCCGGCCCAGCCTGCACAGCTGGGAGGGAGCACCGGCGGGGAAAAAAAGGTGCCGGAACGCCGTTCCGGTGCGTTCCGGCAGAAAAAAAGCACTGGCTCTTCCAAAATGCAGCATGCCCTCTTCATCAGGTTTTTGCTGTTTTTAGTTTTCTTATTAAAATTGTCCATGAGTCAGGTTTGTTTTTATTTTGACAGTTTAATCATTGTGTGAGTGTAGTGCATTTTTAAAATAATATTAAAAAACCAAGAACTCAGATCCCTAATAGAATATCTTTCAGCATTAATGTCACTTAAATACTTTTAAAAGGTGAACTGGAAAGGGTTTTTCCTTGTCTGCATCTGAGTTCAGGGCCTCAGACATTATTCAGACATCTAAGAGTCCTAAACATACAGAACCCGTGGCAAAGTGCTGTCTCCCCTACACTGCTGTAGATGTTACTGATAAACCCATGCAAAGGAAACTCAGAATTCTGAACGCTAGTCTCGGCCGGGACAATTGTCATTCCCATTTAACTTTATTTTAAAATTTGTGTGACTTTATGGATTTTAACAGGTGTTTTTGTACATCTTTATATTAAAAGCATTTCGGCTCACACTGGAGGTGTATAAAGAAAAATGTTGTATTTCCTTGACTTTTGTAATATTTTTAAATGTGAGTTTTTATTTACTGAAACCGCATTGGCTACATGCATTACACAATCTGTCACTGAAGGCTGACGGAGCGAACTTTGGATACCGAATTGACTAAGTAGCATGGAACAACTCATTTTAGAAAGCTTTCTTAATATCCCAGTTGAAGCCTCCGTTTAATTTTTTTGTGAATTTCAAAGTGCACAACAATGTGAATGTTTAGATTACATTCCTCTTTGTTGAAAAGATTGTACAACATATATCTGTGCTGGTTTGGGGGTAACCATTTTTAACACTTAATGAAGTTTGTCCACGTATTGGGGAATGAATTCGATTCTATGCTGAGACCTACTTAACTTTTAAATAACTTCTATAAATTACTAAACTTTTACTTTTGAGAATTGTTCTAAAGCCTTTATGAAGGTGTATCTGGTAAATACCAGTAAGAAAGAATTAATACTGGCTTATGGGTTGAATTACTCCAGGTAGACTCTGTGAGAGGAGAGATTCTGAAAGAATAATCATTCAGCCAGGTTTAAGGAGGGAAATAGTCTTTTTCTCAATTGCTATAATTCTGTTCACGCCCTCTCCATCCATGAGTGTGCTTTCTTTCTGGTTTTTCTCTTGCAGCCGCCAGGTTCCTCTGGGAGTGCTGTGGCCACCCCTCCCCCATTGGTGCGGGGAACACAGACTGTTTCTGCTGGCAAGCCATCCCTTCAGGTTAGCGTGGGCGCCTCGGGTGCTGCCAAGTCAGGGATGTGAAGGTGTATACTAATAGAATGGGATAATCTTCGCTATTAATCTAGTAAAGTCACTTAATATCTTGCTGGGTGGAAAAGCAATAAACTGTTGACTTCTCTGACTTCTAATCTCAATAAACAGTCTGGCAAAACTATACAGTGGCAGATAATGAAGTGTCAACTTTCAGGTAACAAACAGTTCTAGCCCCAAAAGCATTCTGCAAGTTCTGTGTCGTCGAACTGGATGTCTACAATCCAGTTAGTTTCAGAAAAACATTTGAGGAATTATTTGTATTGATTAAACCAGTGCTAACCCCCATGTCCAGTTACAATAGCCTTTTAAAATGGGGGTGGGGGCGAAAACATCTGTAAGCTTATCTTCCAGTGGCTGATTTTATTCAAATTCTAAATCCACTTTCCTGGCAGCTATCTAAGAGCCATTGGCCAAAGAGCACGTGGCTTAATTTTGCTGTGGAACTATCTTATCTTCAAAAGCAGGTTTCAGAGCACTAGAATAAAATGATCAACCCAAAGGTTGACGAAGTTTTTATCTCTACTGCGCACAGAGAAATCTGCCCTCACTAAAGCCAGTACTTCTAAGAGGAGCTTGCACCACAAGTGAAATCTGCAAGAAGCTAAGAGAGTGGAAATGTTTTCAGTTGTGGAGGCATCTAGTCTAGTGGTTAGAGCAGGGAACTGGAAGTCAGGGCTCCTGCATTCTCTTACTGTTCTCTTACCTGCTGTACAAGTTTTGGACAAGTTACTTAACCTTTCTGTATCTGTTTACCTAGCTGTAAAATTGCACAGTTTAGTTAATGTTTAAAGCACTTCTGAAATTTTTGAATGAAAAACACAATATGAGTGAATATGATCTTCCTTTGTGCCACTCAGACACTAAGGTTTATTACTTGCTGTAGATAGAGTGAAAGTGGAAGCTTTGGTGTGAATCTTAACTTTAGAACAGTAGTCAATTTTTGGCTTCCTCAGGTGAATAGATTCCAAGATGTACAGAGCTGTATTTCTTGTAGCGAAAGGAGTTATCCAGCCTAGAGTACCCATTACTGTGTAATTAAATCGTACTGTTTTTCTCACTGAAGCTATTTTGAGTAATGGCCCTCTGTGCCTTTACATTCAGTGTGAGATCTAAGATTCACCTCCATGCAATAGCATTCCCTCATAAGAATGCCAAGAATAACTCAGCAGACAGATTAAGGAAAGGGAGGAAGTAGAAGGAAATGAAAAGTCTATTCAGGTATTTACAAGGAAGGGGTGGTAGTGCAATCCTTGAAAATTACCTAGGCATAGAAACGGCCAAAAAGCAGTGAGGGACTAAATATAAACATCTGTCTAGATAAGCATGTTTTGTTTTAGAAAGATACAACTGATAGTAAATGGTCCTCTATTTTGTAGACCTCTTCTACACGTATACCAGGGACTGTTATTCCCCCACCATTGGTCCGTGGAGGGCAACAGGTGTCTTCAAAACTGGGATCTCAGCAGAATACACAGATAGTAATGCCCCCGCTTGTCCGAGGAGCACAGGTAAGAGTCGGCGTGGTGACAAGCCTCCCTCTTCTGCATCTGGTCTCCCCAATTCTCTCCGCTAATACAGGCCAATTTCAAGGCTCCAGGTCACGATCCCCATTACCCTTACCCCAGCGGTTGGATGGTGTTCTCAAAGACCCCTCTCCTTAGTAGACTGGATGCATTACTACTGAGTGGTGCAAAGTCTGTCCGATCGGTACTGAGTAAATGGGCTGTCTCACTCCTAAGAGATGCGTGATGAGAACTAACCCAGGTTTCGTGTGGTGGTGCAGAGCGGTACTCTTGGGCCAGCCTTACCTGCTGAAGAGTGCAGAAGACTTAATCCTACGGTATATTTGTTGGGTTCTTAAACATTTTTCTCTTTCCCCTCATGTGCGTTTTAATCTGTCTCAATGCCTTCAGCGCCAAACTGACTAATGGGCTGCGAGAATGAGGTAGCGAACTGGAAATTCTGGTGTCTGATTCTTAAGTCCATTTGTCTTCTATGAGGAGGAAGTAGTGGTTGCACCCAAGGAGCAAGGTGGGGAGGGGAGCAGCATTAACGCCCGTGGACGGTCTGCACCTGCCGGGAGGCTAATGGGATTTAGTTTCCTTTCAGTCCTGATTAACATGCAGAAAACTTGTTCACTCTCAAGCTGAATAGCATTACTAGTGATCTTAACATTGAACAGACTTTTAGCAGCTATACATTTTGGAAAGGAATTGTTGACTTGAAAATTTTAGCCAAAAATCTAACCATTTTGGCTGATAAACACAGGTTTAGCATCTTTCCTAATGTGTTCTGTGTTGCTTCTCCTGAAATGCGTTTACAGTCGAAATGAAGCTGCAGGTTTTGACAGTGATGTTAATATTATTGCTTTTTTTTGTCCCCCAACTTGCATCGTTTCCAACACGTCATTTCATCCTACTCCACCTCCCGCCCGCTGCTTTCTACCTTCTCTTCCCCCCCCCCCCCCCCCATCTCATCCTTCACGGACCCATTGCATCAGCCCATCTCTGTCTCTCCCCAGCAAATCCACAACATCCGACAGCACTCCAGCACAGGCCCGCCTCCACTGCTTCTGGCACCCAGGGCATCCATCCCCAGCGTACAGATTCAGGGACAGAGAATTATACAACAGGGTCTAATCCGCATTGCCAATGTTCCCAATACTAGCCTGCTTGTCAATATACCACAGGTGAGATCCAGAAGATGTTCTATGTCAAAAATAACACTGTTCGCCTCTGTTCTTTTGAGACTAAATACAATTACTGATTGTCCAGTTATCGCATCTCATTACTGTTCTTTGCAATCTCCTCTCCTAACTGATGTAATTGCTTATTATTGCTCTTATTCGTCTCTCTGTTCTTTGCTTGCAGGCCTTTCTCTAGCTTCAGTCAAGTTCCTATGAATTTGTTCAGACCTAATCAAAATCTATTAATTTGTTAGTTAATTTAATATGCATTTAACTTTTGACACTAAATATTGTTAATTTACTCTTTGTTATGGTCCGTGAGAAGAAGGAAATATGTCGTGTTTTGGGATGTGACAAACCAAGACTTGACAGGAATAAAAATGTTGTGGACAAATTTTGGGGCTTTGCTTCTATACTGGACACATTTAGGGGGAAATGTCCCCCAAGTATCAGTTTTGGTTTTTTCCCCTCATCTCCTTTCTCCCCCACTTCTTTTCTTGCATAAATAAAATAACCAGTAACTAAGCAAAAAACAACGAGAGTCCTGTTGCTCCGTATAGACTAACAGATTTTCTTCGGCATAAGCTTTCGTGGGCTACAACCCACTTATGCCGAAGAAAACCTGTTAGTCTATAAGGTGCCACAGGACTCTCGTTGTTTTTTGCTGTACACAGACTAACACGGCGACCCCTCTGGAAGTAACTAAGCAGAATCCTAAATGGACAGTGCATTTGTTAGTGAACCAGTGAAGAGACGGATGCAAACTGTCAACTCTGTTACCAGAGTGGTGTTCAGTTCCTTGCTGTTCCCAGCACACAAACAATGTAGTAAAGGAGGAAGAGCATGTTGACTTGTGATTCGTAAGATACGCTGGGGAAAATCGGCACTTGTCTAATGAAAAGAACATCACTATTAAAGGAAAGTACTGCAAATGCCCTTCTCAAGCTTCTACGAATGCATTACAAAAAATGGTGAATGAACGCTGAAAAGTATGTGACAGAGGGACATGGTGACCATTCACTGTAGAACCCAGGTCCTATCCTGAAAGTTGTTCAGTGGCTATCTGAAATAAGTGTTTGGTGAGCAGTGTCTCGGCCCATTTCCAAACAGACAAGAGTCCCCATCCCAGCAGCATTAAACTATCAAGGCGCTTGTTCCTGATCAGACCACCACCCTTGTATTTTCTTTCAGGCCTCACCTACTTCGATAAAAGGTACATCTGTCACATCGGCTCAGGCTAATGCTACTACGACCAGTGTTGCGTCGATAGTGAACTCCAATGAGTCCCCAGCCAGCCGGCAAGCTGCCGCCAAACTTGCACTACGCAAACAGCTGGAGAAGACGTTACTGGAGATCCCTCCTCCTAAACCACCGGCACCAGAGATGAATTTCCTGCCAAGTGCTGCTAACAATGAATTTATTTACCTAGTTGGTTTGGAGGAAGTAGTGCAGAACTTGCTAGAAACTCAAGGTAAGCCATTACCGTATTGCCTTACTACGACGACCCCTTATTACAAACACATTCGTATCCAACAGTGCGATGTCTCACACCACCCCTGCCGGCGTTAGACGCCGCATGGCTTAGTGTTAAGAACATGCAACTTAGTCTTAGGTCTTGTCTACACTACAGCTTGGGCAGTGAAACGTTTGTCGTTTAGAGGTGTGGGAAAACACCCTTGCACGACACAAGAGCAAGCCTATGTCAGCGGGGGCGCTGCCCCATTGACATAGATGGTTTTATTATGTCGGTGGGGGAGCTTTCTCCTGGCCCCACAAGCGCTCTTACAGCTGTCTCACTGTAAGTTTTGAGCATAGAGTAGCCCTTAGTTCAGCGATTGATCTCATATGGACTTCTCTGAGCTGCTTCATGTCTTCCTTAATTTCTTCATCTTAAAAATGGAAGTAAAACTTACCTCTCTTAAATAGATGTGGGTTTTGCACAGCAGTTTTAAATGCAAAGTGCAGTAGAAGTGCTAAATATTTATATAAGGAGGATGACTCCTTAGCCGCAGGCAAAAGATGACATGATGGCTCTTCCTTGTCTCCTAAGAGTTTGAGTAGCAATGCCTTTTAATAGAGGCTGTCTCAGAAGAAATGCTTTGTGTTTTCCCTCAATAGTAGGGTAAACCAAGAATAAAAATGTAACCTTGGCTTCAGTAAACTCTGTGGTTTTCGAAGTTGTGTTCTATAACGCTGGGATTTCTAGGGCGCTCACTATTGTCCGGGACTCTTGGGTGCTAGAGACAGATTGTAAGGACTTTTCTCTGGAAAGCTTCCTTTCACTTCTGTACTTTGTTATCTTTGGCCCTCTCCCCTAAGAAGATTCTCAGAGAAGGGCCAGTCTCAGAATAATGTTCTGGTATGAACACTACCTGGAAATCTCAGCAGGTTTCTATCCCAGCCTGTTTCTAGAAGCAAAGAGGATTTGCGTTTCCAAACGTAACCCAGGCTGTGTAACTGAAAAGCTCTCATTTGCTTGCTGATTATGAAGGAAATTGACCTCCACATTGAGTGACCCAGATCTGATCATTTTGTTTCGCAGTGGCGCTCTAGGTATGAGGACTGTAATTAAGACACGGCTAGACAACAAAGATTTCCAGCCGGGTAACCTCTGAGATGATACCCATGGATCCACTACTGCCTGTTACTTTGGAGGAGTTTTGATTCAGCTATCTAGTCAGTCTCACATTGGGTCACTAACTGTGACTTTTCAGCAATGCCCGCATAGTAGGTCGCGTGGCTGTGGCCTACATGACAGTCTCAGGGCAAAACAGGCAATATCTATAATTGTGTGGATGGCCCATATAAGACAGACAGAGCACCCACCCCCTCCAGGGACGACCCTGGACTGAGATCATGAAAATGCATGGTAACGTATTGGTTGCCACGGTCTGCACTGAAGATTGGAGGGTGTCTCAGTTAATTTATATACATATATAACTTAACAAAACTGAGGATGTGCACATTAACCATGTGACTTTATTTTAAAGTAGCCCTTCTCCTTCCTTAACCCTTCTTCTCACTTGTAGAAGCCTGAATACAGGGGTAAAGGAAGAATTCTACTCCAATGTTCCCTGCAAAATCTTCAGATCTGGTCTCTGCGAGATGGCTCCATGGCTCTGGGATGGGCTGCCTTGCTGTGTATCACTGCGGTAGTCTGCTATGGGAGTCTCTTGTGGCCAAAATTTTAGACTGACTTGATGCACCGTTCAGAATTAGTTAAAATCATTATTAAGATTAATCTGCGTGAGGCTAAAAATAGGACGTGAAGCAGACAGACCGTCTGAGCTTGAGAAGAAAGGCTTGAACCGTTTTTAGGGCCTGCATTGGTGAGCTAACCTGGTTGCGTTCCGCAGGTAAAGTTTCAGTCGTGGCCTCGTCTCACGAGCCCTATATGTGTGCCCAGTGTAAGACTGATTTCACTTGCCGCTGGAGGGAGGAGAAGAACGGAACCATCATGTGTGAAACCTGTATGACATCGAATCAGAAAAAGGCCCTCAAGGCTGAACACACTAATCGTCTGAAGGCTGCCTTCGTGAAGGCCCTGCAGCAAGAGCAGGAGATCGAGCAGCGGATACTGCAGCAGACGGCTTCTCCCCTACAGACCAAGTCCGAACCTATCGTCCAGCACCACTCACTCAAGCAGGTAGGATACTTAGTGCTAAACTAGCCATTGCAGGTAATCCATCCAGGCTTCTCCTGCCAGACATGCCCAGCGTATGCTGCCTTCAGTGCGTCTGCCGTGGGCTTCAAAGGCCCATGCGCCTCTTTTGCACAAGGCACAGGTGTGAAAGTTGATACAAGAAGAGTGTAATCTAGAAGCTCTGGGGTGTATTTTGAATGGAAGGTTTTGGTGGGCCTGTTCAGAATCTAATGTGCGATGGTAAGGGGATCCGAAGGTTGAGATGTGAGCCCTGCTCCTAAGGTAGCAGAGAACAAATACTGAATTCTGCAGCGATATGGGGAAAGACTTGTGTATTTCTAAAACCTTCTCTGGCAGATTCAGGATGAATCTAGAGTCACATCTCGCTCTCCTTAAGAAAGAGAGTCATGACCCTGGATAATCAAAGGGGAAGGCAGGCTACAGGACTCTAGAGAAGGAGAGTACGTTTGGTGTGATAGTTACTTTCTAGTAGCCCTCATATAACGTGTTCTTGACTGTATCAGCAATGGGAGGGCCCGGGGACAAAGGTCATGGAGCCATTTCCGTAATGCGTGGAAAAGCTCCACTTTTAAATAGGGACTGAAATGTTAAAGAACAACTCCTGCTCTTTATGTCAAGTATCAAGAAGACACTTAAAAATGCCAATTTTAGTTAAAAATGTCAATTTCAAATACAGTTTGCAGCTGAAACAATGTGAGAGCATGCATTTGGGACAGGATTCTTTTAAAACCACAGCCGAGTTCTCTGCCATCCCGTGACATGGTACGGAGCAGATAAACCCCACTGATCCTTTGCCAAACTAGTAATATTAGCATTAATGACAGAATTAAGTAGCAGCAAAACTATTTCAGGCAAAAACTTGTACAAAATAGTAAACTGTTGACTTGACTCAGTTAGGGCTTGATGATTTTCAGTAGTAACTGCGTAACTGTCACTGCTGAAATGAGAATCCATCCGCTGTTCCCAGCTGTGTTATTTTGGAAGGGGAGAATAACTGCGCTCTGTGTGATCTGTAGAGATCCAAAAAGAATGGGATACAGTCATGGAGCATACGTCCATCAATGGCTATTAGCCAAGATGGGCAGGGATGCCATCCCATGGACAACAGGATGGATCACTTGACGATCGCCCTGTTCTGTTCATTCCTTCTGAAGCACCCGGCACTGGCCAGTTGGAAGATTTGGGCTAGATGGACCACTGGTCTTACCTAATGTGGCTGTTCTCCTGTTCTTACATTCTTGTGTGCTGCATATTGTGCCTTCTAGTTACGGGTTTGTCTACATTAAGGAAATGCTGCTCTAATGCAAAGACATCAGTGTAGTTACATGAGTGAAAACTTCACTAAGGTAGACATCCCTTTAATTGGATCATCACAAATTTTAGAGGAAACATTTAGAAACCTAGTGTAGAGGTGTGATCAAGGAATTTCTGATAGGGTGAGTGCTCAGATCACCAATCTGTTGTGTGTTCACGGAGTAACCAGTGTCTGCACCAGAGACTTGAGTTCACATAGCAACTCAGATCATAAATGAAAATAAGTCCCTTGGTCTTCCTAATCCCAGTTGTGCACCTCACAAAACCGTGAAGGAATTGGGAACGCCGTTCGAGGAAAGCCAGACCTGGAGTAGCCAAGGAATCGATTATGTGGGTCAGGATTGCAGTCTGGTGGTGGTGTTTTGTGAAGAAGCATGCACAGTACTTGCCGCCTTTGCTCTTTCCAGTCAGTACGACTCCCTCACTTTCTCGCACCATTCACTTTTAAAAGGTAAAAGTAAGCTCTGTTATCGACATACAGAAAAAATGTAGATTCAGAGGTAACACGACGTCTGCAGCCAGATCCAGGTTTGGCGGGAGAAAGGAAGGAAGAGGAAAGGACTGTCACAGCGGTTACGCTGAATGTTTTGCAAGACACGAATTTGCGTTCCTTGTGCCCTTCTAATTAACTCTTCTCTTGCACTAGACTCCTAGCCAGCTGTCTCGAGGTCCCTCAGGAACCCCCCGAGGAGTCCTGCATGCATTTAGTCAGTCACCCAAGTTGCAGAATGCGTCAGCCGCGGCACTGGGTAGTAGGCCAGGTAAGCATGCTGAGAGACCTATCAGCAAGGGGAGTGCCACTACCTGGAAGAAGACCCCCATCAATACAGGTAGATTTTTCTTTAACGTTGTCTTGTCTTTGTAATTGTTAGTTGCACTTGGTTCTTCAACGAGCTTAATTTTTTAAGTCTCTCTTTTTGGCACCTCCCTGTCGCTCCATTGCTTCATACTTGATACAGTTGCTTACACCTGTCCAAAGTAGCTGTAAAACCCTACCCCGTGAGAACGGTACCGTTAGGTGAAATGATTGTCCGAGGGGCAGGACAATGAAGGGCCATCCCTCTGTGTGCAGTTAATGCTGTCTGCAGGGCAAATTAGATCTTTTGCTTCAGGGAAGACTTCAAAATATACCTCTCCGTGTGCATTACAGAATTGTTAACTATTAAACTAGCAATTTAATCTATTAGGTTAAAGGGTAGAGAGGGCCTGACTTCTTTATTAAGAACCTTCTCGTCTCTCTCTTTTTTTTTCTTGTTTGTTTGTTTGGTTTTTTAAAAGCAATATTTGGAATTCCCATGGAAAAGATGCAGAAAAAACAAAGCCACCAAACTTTTTTACACCATTTAATTTAGAGTCGAAATAAAATTGGATTATGTGGACAATTCACATTGTTAAAAATGCTTGTCATTAAGGTGTCTGAAGTTTTTTGCTACCATTTGTGCAGATGGTTGTGGAGAGTTTTCCTTTAGAAAGACGCACCTGCTCTGGGTGGTGGTATTTTGAGTGTTCATCCCACGGTAGCTAGGTGCCATTTATGGAGCTGTATATTTTCCACTGTTCCTGCCGCACGATCTAAGCATATTGCGAAACCTGCTCCTTTTTCTTCATTTTGTCAGGTGGGGCGCTAGCTTTCGTCAACCCTAGTTTAGCTGTACACAAGACTTCTTCAGCGGTAGACCGTCAACGTGAATATCTCCTGGATATGATTCCCCCACGGTCCATCCCTCAATCTGCCACATGGAAATAATGCAGTGGAGTGCCCAAGAGGAAGACTTACCTGTTTCTGCCATCCTCTCTTAATACCACAGTACAGTGGAATCTGCTTTCAACCTAGCTGGCTTTGCCCAAGCTTTGTAGGAAGCAAGAAGACTCCTCCTCATCTCACTGAGTGCTACCGTCCTTGCTATGAGAAAACATCACCAAGAGGGTGGCAATGAACTTGGCTAATCTGGCTATCAAATTCCTGTGATTGGCTGATGGTGAAGGTTGTCAGGAAGGGGGAGAAATTTTTTGCTATATGTATTTAGGTGTCTGGGGAGGGGATTTGTTGTGACCAGCACAAAAGGAGGACTTTGGTTTCTTTACATTATGAGCTAGCTAGTCACCAAGCGTACAGTGTTCGCTGGCAATCAAGGATGCACTTCTTTGTAAGAAAGGGGGAACGTGAACCCAGCGATTGCAGATGCATTTAGCAGGTTGAATTCATGTTTGCTTCTCCTCTTCCCTCCACCCCAGAAAGGCAATCTACAGTTTGTAATAATGAGCTAATGATAAATAAGTGCAAACTCAAATTCCAGGTGGGCATGATTTCTAATGGACTGGTCGCTGCCGAAACGGGCCTGGCATGTGGGAGGCAGTGTAGGCCCCTCTCGCTTTCATTGGATTCTTTTGAATAGACTGTGTGGACACTTGATGGTCTAAAGCCTAAAGTACTGAACAATAAATAATAACCTGTTCAGTCTCTAACGCAGCAGAGAGTAATCGGCATTTGCAAAAGTTCCCAGAGACCTTTTTTTTTTTTGGTTTGGGTTTTTTTGTTCTGTTGAGAAGTTGTATTCAAAACCTAGGCACTCGAAAAGCTGTGTGTAATCAAGAAGGGAGAAGAAGAGTGAAAGATTGGAGTCAGGCAACAGGTTTTTGTCCTCTGTTCCCAGAGGAAAAACAATCCTTCCTACTGATGGCTGCACAAGCTCATGTCGGGCACACTGATCCCTAGAAGTCTGTTCTTTCATGCTCCCCTCTCTCGCATCACTCCAGGATTTCAGTTTGGGTAGGGTGGTAGGTAGCCCTGCTTTCAGGACAGGTTTCTGAGTGGTTTTAATGTATTTTGGGATTACACAGATACATTTAGAATCATCAGGTCTGGTTCCCCCCCACACACACACACACACTTTATATTGGTTATAAGTGGCAGAAATATACTTTGCTTCTTGCATTACATATTGGTACTAGAACTAGTGCTGATATGAATCTTTTCAAAAATTTTATATATATAATATATATATAAAAAAAATAATAGAGGGGGGTTACTATCCAGTTTCTACTTTGAATCTGGCATTATTTTCTTAGCAGCTTCAGTTAGATCCTTAATTTAAAACAGTTACTATGTAGGGCACCGTCTTCAGATGAGTTATCACATTATAAGCTTATTTTAACCCCTCTTCTGTTGTGTGAATATCAATATTTAGATACTTTTAAAAAAATACCAGTAGAGTAGATGACCTAGTTTTTGCAAAATATTTTTTGCTGTATAAAGCCCTAGAATTTCAGTTTGACATTTTGTTTTGAATGTATTAAGAGCTAGAAGGGGATGAGGGGTTTGTTTCCTAATTTTATTTTCATTCCAAGGTGTGGGGTTCTTTGTTTTGATGGGGGCGGTCGAAGAGAAAGAAAGTGCACATTATTTCCGCACTATGAAACAATATGAAAGTATTTCAGTTTCTGGAATTTTTTGTTCCTGACAAATACCTGTCGTACGCTCTCGCTAATTCAGTTGTCAAAGTGCGTTTCTGAGCTTAACTCTCACTTCTCAAGTTACAGTTTGGGCTTTTTTGGAAACCTAGGGTGTGGCTGACTTTCAAGGTCAAAAAGCGTGCCCTTTGTAATGTTGGCACAGCTATTTCAGCCAGCGCTGTAAGAGGGGGATGGAAGAAGGGAAGGAAGCAATAACGTTGCTTGTTGTTCAAAGTGATGTCAAAACTATTTTGGAAAGTTCCAATATTAGTAAAGTAGCATTTAAAACTTGAATTTCAGTAGAAAACGAGAACTGTTTTACTGGCCAGGAAATTAAATAAAAATCAAAGCCTGCACATATTGCATCTCATTGACGTCCCGTCCCCGTCCCCACTCCCACCCCGCCATATCGTATCAGCATAATTTTGGACAGTCTTTTTCCACTTAAGTTTTTTTCTAAGTAAATACAGAGGCAGAATTGTTTTAGGGCACAATGTCACAGATTGATGGATTGAAAACTCCTTGTGTAGAATGGATCTAAAACAGTTTTGACGTTGGTTTTATATATGGTTCTTGGGATGTTGCAAGTAATTTAAAAATAATACCTATTGCATATATGCTGTTTCTGAAAAGTTTGGCTAAACATTCAGCAAGAAAAGATTCGAGTGCTCTACATATGCAGAGGCCAGATTGGCCTTTCTTAGTCTGTCTGATCCGAGCTGTACAGTCAGTCAACTGGCTGGACTGGACTGTGCCTGGCTAGTCAAAACTCTGCACACTATCTTTAACCTGTTAAAGGACCGCTCCACATCTTCCATGTCTCCTCCCTACCTGACGCCTTTGCCGCCCAGCCCTGCCCCCAGACATGACATAAAAACAATCCTTAAAATGAATCGGTTTTTAAACCTATGCTATTGTGACTTCAGAGGTTACCTTTGATTGTGGAGGAGGGGAGTTTTAGGCATGTTGCAAGAACAAAATCTTTGGTTTATGTTTGACTGTCACGTTTGGAATTCCTGACACCAGACGGGCCATTACTTTCTCCTATGAGCCGCCCAGTGAAATGCAGGTTGATGTATTCATGTGGGGCTGGAAAGAGGTGTCCTCACCTGTCCTAGCTGAGGCCTAATTGTACCTAAAGCTCCCTCTTTCTGAACAAGAGATAATGTATCATTTAACAGTACAACATGCAAATTGATCTCCTTTAGGTGGTACATATTGCAACATGCCCCATATTCCATTTCCCCAATCCCGCGTTGCTTTGCTGCAAATTGCCGCATGAGCTGGTTTGACGTTGCTCAAATGCCGCTTGCTTCCCCCTCTCCTGGGGAGAGGGCTGGGGCAGCAATGGTTCTTGCAAGCCATATAACCTTTTTTCTTTGAGACGTTGCAACTACAAGATTTTATAATACAGTAATAATGAAAATGACTAACTATTGTACTTAGATTTTAGCAAACTTGTGAAATAAACCCCTGACTTTCATTTGAACCAGTGTTGAAATTTGGGAGCTGTGTGGTTTTTTAATTTTATTTTTTTATAACCTAATTTATTATCTGTTTGATTTTGGGCAGGGGATAGATGACTGTTCTCTGCCCAGAAATGGGGAAAGTGGCCTGGTTGAACCTTTTATTTTTATAGTGCGGAAGATGTTGACAGCGTCCCGATTTGTGTAAAGTTTGACCTTGCTAACTTTTGTATTTTAGGGATTCCTGTCAATGGCATTCCAGCTCTAATCCTGAGGAGGAATCCTTTGGGTTAATCTTGAATTCTGAATAGCAGCGTTTTGTTTTCTAGAGATATTTTAATCATTGTTTTAAGAACCCTTCAGTTACCTCTGACTTAGGAAATTTAGTAACCAAATTTTGCTTATTAAAAGAAAAAAGGACTTACCAAAGTACAGTGGCACAAATGAAAATGGAGGACTCGTGTTTCGGAGCACAGCAGAAGGGAGAAGGTTTAAACATCACAAACCTCTTTGGCTCAATGTCACTTTCTCCTTTTGTAAGGAGGGGACAGCGGTGGCATTTTTAAAAAGAATAAATATAGAGATATATATAATGCAAGAAGACCTCAAGGAACCACAGTAGTGTTCGTCTGCTTAAGGCAGAGTTACGCTGTATATTGTATTTAGCGAAATAACTTGCATTGTGCTTTTTTTTAAAAAAAAATTATAATCATTTAACAAGGAAAGACTAACAGAATAACGTTACACCAGTGCAGGGTATGTTTTTGTCACTCATATTTATTGTGACTCTAAATCTTTGATAATAAAACAAAAAAAAATTAAAAAATTCCCACTAAAGCCTGGTGGTCAATTTCAGTGGAAGAAGAACCTGAAATCAATAATTGTATATTGTACTGTGAGGGATTTTTAGTATTTGAATGACAATAAACAAATGGACAAACTGCTGTCTGCTTTGGTTTTTTTCCAGGTTGGTCTTCAAGTTATGTTCTGAATTCTTTAGATGAACTTGCACACCACACATTAAATCCCAGAGATTTGCATGTGTGCATCCATGAGCAGGGTTCTGGGCTTAAATGTTTTGAAGCTGTCTTTTTTTCCTACTGCATGCAGAATGAGGCAAGTTTTCAATATCTTGAGGTGCACAGGAAGGTCCTCTGCCTTAGAAAAGAGAAAAATGGGGGGGCGGGTTTCAGTAAAATCCACCCAGACTTCATCAAAGAAACACGAATCACACTGACATCGTGCAATTCTGTAAATTCAGCACATCTCTAGTGACTACTTAACCCAATGTATCGCTCTTTTGGATGCCTGTATTTATTTTCACCCACCTGCTTCCTGTTAAATTTTGATGAGACCAAGCTTAAATGTCCTAAAGTCATCGACACGTGGCTGGATACTGGGCAAGTTCATTACCTCCCTCTTTAACTTACTGGAATATTTTGTAGTCATGTTAGAATTTACAGCCTATGCCTAGTACCATTTTTTTTTTTTTCAAATTATGTGCTATGTTCATTTAAACACTTCAAAAAACAAACGAATTTGAAAAATAGAAAAAACAAATGGAAAATTCCAATTTCATGGGGACTCTTTTACAAGCTCTGTAGCAGGGGGCACAGCTCACTTGCTGGTGGATTCTCTGTATCTTAGTCTTTAAATCATGATTTGAGGACTTAGCCCTAGGTTAGAGGCTTGTTGAAGGAGTGGGTGGGTGCGGTTCTGTGGCCAGCATTGCACAGGAGGTCAGACTAGATGGTCATATCGGTCCCTTCTGACTTTAGAATCTATGAGGATTTTAACTACTTCCCAGGTTCTGGAGGGAACATGAGAGGTCCCTGCTGTAAATCGGAGTAGGCCCAGAATCTCACTTAATTTGTATTCTGCCTTGCTGCTCACCTGTTGCAGTAACCCAGAAGAACTGGAGTACAGGGGGCGCTCGCTATACCCTTTACGTCTCTCTGGTGTGCCCCTACCTGCTGGGGGCTGTGTCTTTAGGGTATCCTCTTTTATGTCAGTGGGATTCCCAAGAGGGCATTCAGTCTCACAGCTCTCAGCTCTCCTACCGCACTGCTGATCTCAGAATTGGCGGGGAGGGACCATGTTCTGCGGGTGTTTATATGAAGACAGTCATGCTTTGAAAGAGGAATAAGCTATTCAGTTCCTACTTTGGAATCAAAGCCTTAATTTAAATAAACTCGTATGAAATTTATTACAGGTCAGTTCAGGCTATTGACTGAGCTGGAAGGAAAGAAAAATCTCTAAACACAACTCTGATACGCTCCTGGACTAACTTCCAACCCGTTGGTCCCTCCCTGCAGCCCAGAGCAACTGTTGGGAACCATTTCCTGGAGACTGAGAGCACCTGGGTCTTGATCTGTAGAAGATGCAAGGTGAAACGTGGGTCGCTTCACTGCATATGTAACCCGTTCTTTCAAAGGATTGTTCTGCAGTGTGCCCGCTTGGGATGGGACCTGTGGGATTCCCTGAAAACCATGCAGCGGATGCACTCAGTGGCTTTTTCTACCTGGATCTTGGATACTGAATGCTTTTGACCTTGTCTCCTCACCCATTTCTCAGTCTTACCTCTTGTTCACCAAGCGTTTCTCACGATTCTTGCCTGGGACCTGCCGAGTGACTTACAAAGGCGACTTCTGTGGACACAGTAAATGGTTGTATCACCTCTCTTCATGGAGACTGGTGCAGACGAACCAACAGCGTCCAAAATCTTGGAAAACTTTCAGTTCTGGGAGCAAGAGGAGGTCAGAAACCCTCAGATGGATATTGCTTTCCAGACAACTCTGGGTAAGGTTTTCCCAGAAGCTGAGATTTCTGTTCCTGATCAAGATGATAACTTGAGCAGTTTCCTTCAGCACCCTCCACTTACTGGGAACTTCAGCTTACTGCAGCGAGGGAAGACCTTATCTCCGGGAGATGCCTCAGGCCACTAAGGAAAGTTCGTTAGCGATTTGCTGTCCAAATAATTATTCTTTCTCTGAGTGTGATGTCACTCTCAAAACTGACCAGCGGTTTAGGAGGAAGATGGAAGAATTGTCCCAACCACAGTGAAAACCTGTGGTCTCCTTGCCTGCGCAAAGAGAGGCCGTGTTCTAGGGGAAACAATGCTGTTTGCAGAAATGAACGGACGTTGTGTGACCCTTGCATACCATCCACCTGAGGAAAAGCCCAGCTTGGGAGCAGATCTGCACTGAAAACTAGCTCTGCCTTGAACGCGGTCCAAGCTGTGGTGACGTCTTAAAATTGCAAAAATCCTTGGGGCCAAAAGTGAGACGTCGTCTCCATCCCCTGTGCAATCTCTCTGCAACTTGCTGCTTCTCCCTTGACCTTTTTTTACCCTAGGGGCTGTAGATAATCATGTGGGACCTCCTTAACGTCATGTGGGCTGTGCAGATAATTGTTTCGCGAACATCTCCTCTTCCAGAGCTGGAGAGTGCCATGAAGTCAAGGAACCTGTTCAGAGCCATGCACTGTAAAGTGGTCTTTTGATGGGCGTGGGCAAGTAAGGTTACAAATTGCTGCTGAAATATCTACTGCAGGCCAAGATGTTTGGTCCACCTAATTAAGGATCTGATGCGGTGGAGCCTGGTTACTTTGGAGGCTGAAAAGCAGGAGTAACAGCCTGAGCCAGTTCACAAGCCTCAGAAAGACGATACTGTATTAGACAAGTGGAGGTGGGAGAAGCCCAAGGCGTTTCCGCCCTTTGGAAGCTATCAACACATGTATGGTTTCCATTCCACACCTTAATTTAGGTGGCAGGTGAAACTGCCACCCTCCGAAGGGTTAAACCCAGTACAGTCCTCCTTCAAAAGTTGCAATCCGTGGGTGGGACATTGCTCCATGAGTTACAAAATTCAGCCAATGAAAATTATAGGCTTTTTGATGCCGCCACCACCCCACCCGCAGCAGTCTGGGCAACACTTAAGAGGCTGAGTTGCTCCAGAGGCAATTTAAAGAGGGTGTGGAGGGAGGAGGATGAATTACTCCCATCCAATAACAAAACAGGTCCAGCCTGGATGAACTTCCAGCTCAGGTTTGTGACGTCACCACAGTCCCTTGCTGGAATTGCAGTTCCGCATTTCACTTGCCTGTTACTGATTGTCTCTTTGCTGTGGGTGCAGCTGGAGCCATGAGACAAACTCTTGAGAGGTGCTGTGGTAGGAATCTGTTGGGATTCTGGACAGAGGCCCCGCTGGCAGCCCTCTGTGAAGATTTGCCTCTGACATCAGGACACTTGCAGGCTGGCTTGGTTGGAGCAGTCCTCTGTGTGTTTCCTCCAAAGCATTAACAGGATTTAATCTCTGCAGTCCACCTCCCTTCACTTCTGGTAGCTTTATTTGCTTCCAGTCCCCTCGCCAGATAATCCCAAGCTCCAGGGGAAGGCCCCTAAAGATGAGTGAGGGTTGTCGCCTGACCCCCAGTAAACCCTGAAATGTCAAGTGCAACTTTAGATTTTTAAAACTTCCTAAAAACAAGAAGTTTATGCACCCAGCTGGTGTTGAGCTGGGATTCTGCATGGGGCTAACCTGTATGTGGCAAACTCGTCCTATTAGAGAACAAACAAGGAGTCCTGGGGCATTTTTACAGACTAACAAGTTGATTTACTGCATGGGCTTCCGTGGCATATGGACATGTTCATTTTCAAGCATCTGATGAAGTGGGGTTTTCTCCCACGGAAGCTCATGCGATAAATAAACTTGTTAGTCTTTTAAAAGTGCCCCAGGACTTTTGTTTTGCTGACACGGCTCCCCCTCTGGAACTGTGACCGACATCACAGATCTCTTTACTCTTCCCCAGGAGCCCTTGTTCTCTTCCCATCAAATACAAAAGTGTCCAGCTGTGTATTGTAAAAACAATCTACTAGCCAGGAACTGATGCTAAAAACACAGCTCTCTTCTCCTTACATCAGGATGTCTCGCAAGAGGAATTGGTCCTTCACGCCGTGGGCCACGGCAACTGTTGCTTTAGATTTCCGCCCTTTCCCCCCGTGCACTGGGAGCTGCGACAGAGACCTCAGCGTCGTTTCAATCTTAGTTTGGCGTAGCGCCAGAGATTCTCCTGATGCTGCTGCCCTGCAACAATGGGATGGAATTGCATCAGCTCATTAAACAAAGCCGCCCCTGCAGAAAGTCGGTGGAGAATATCACCTTGGTTCGGGTACTGCGTGTCCCATGAGATGTTTAACTGGAAAATCGATGGGAGTTGTCGTCCTGCTGCTTGATAGGGATTCCCTGAGAAAGAAGAGGTTGCCACATCACCATATTTTACACCGTTTTTGTGACTCTAAGGCCAAGAATTCAGCCGGAATTGGAGTCAGAAAAACACTACCCCCTTGGCTCCAAGTTCAAGCGGTAGCTGTGTTAATGGATCCTTCTTTGTTCAGCCCCACAATGGTGTCTGTCTGCATGGAGGTGCCCTTTCAGAGAAGGGGAGCAGGGGAATTAGCTACTGGTACTTGTCTCGGCTGGGCATATCCCTGTTTCAAACCTGACGCATGAAAATTGTGGTGGAGGAGTTTAGGTGTTCTGGCTTCTGTCCCCAGCTCGCCCACACATTCTTTGGGAGACCTCCGGCAAGGCCCTCCGCTGCTCATCTCCCAAAGAAGACTTCAGAACCCTACTTAAACTGGGAGCTTTGCAGGACCTCACAAATGGGGCCGTCTCTCCTGGGGCCTCTAGGAAGTGGGCAGAATGCTGAGCTGCCGTTTCAGAAGGAGGCGTCTTCCCTAAACTGCCAGCAAGCGTCTCATTCTGCTTCCTATCGCTGCATTTCTAAGGCGCAATGGTGGCTTGTCTGGTTGGTCTTTTAAGAGGAGGAAATGTCAGAGGATCAAGAGTTTCACAAAGCCCTGGCAAGAAGCTACTTCTGAGAAGCAAAAACTTCCCCCTTTACAATGCAGTAACCTGCTTTAAAACCTGTTGAATCGTAAAAGCACTCCCGTGTTGGTCAGGTTCCAGAGATTCTTACTGGCTCCAGCCATATTCAGAAAAGAATAAGAACACCTTCCTTCTCTGCCTGAGCGTAAGGAGGGAAGTCAGTCGTAGCTCTTAGAGGGCCCAGAACGAGGCTAAAGCCTGTTTCCCCCTAGCCCTTTGCACAAGGATGCATTTCATCTACAGTGAACAAAATTAGCCACAGGGAACCCAAAATATCCTTAATTCACTAGTTATTCAGAGGCAGGAAATGAGTCCGGCTGCCAATTTGTTGCTAGTTATAAGTGGCTTTGATAAACACACTGTTTAGAATGAATCCCCTGCACCATCGGACCATAGCCGTAGCTGTAAAGCATGCAGGACTCTAGCGTTTCTGGAAGTGCGGAAGTAGTTAGCGGCCCCGATTTCTACTTCTCCAGCCAACTAACTGCCGTAGGCCGTCCTGGGGAGCCTGATCGAATGTACGTATTCATCTCCTACAATGCAGAACCAAAACACGTGCTTCTGTAAACTCCCTCTTTATATTCAGCAACGCGACCATCATAGAACCATAGGGCTGGAAGGGACCTCGTGAGGCACCTAGTCCCACCCGCTGCGAAAAGCAGGACCTCTCCCACTAAATCACCCCAGCCAGGAAATCATCTGAACTCTCAGCTTCTAAGAAGCGGAATACTCTGGCCCTTCTGCTCAGGACTGCACTGGGGACTCCCAACTGCCCATGTTGAGCAATCTCCAAATAAAAATCATTCCAGGACTTAAACCCCGCTAGAAGTGGAGCCAGCTTTGTTTGCACGAACAGCAGCACTGTTCTGAAACAAATCCCAGATTAGCTCGCAAACCCTGGAGTGTATTTAGGAGCTGAGGGTTACCGAATTGTGAATTCAGTTTTCAATTCCTTCTGTGGAAGGCAGTCCCAGCTCATTGGATCCACCTCACCATAAAAACACGGTTTCAGGACGGGCCTTGAAAACCTTCTCGTCTGAAAAGACAGCTAGAAAGGCTGCATCCCAGGGAGGCAGCGGTGCTGATAGCTAACAGCTTTGGTTCTCTGACCACTCTGGGGGCAGAGGTTACATTGTTCTCTGAATTACGGGCCTGAATGTCACCCAGTGCGCTGATACAAAATCCCCGAGGTACGGGACCACCTAAACAGGCCTCTGCACCACCACCAGGGTGTCTGACATTGGAGGCACAAAGCTGCAAACGTCTGCGGCGCCCCCCCCCCCCCAAATCTCTGGGGCTCTTTAGCCCCTTTGCCTATTCAGCAGGCAGAAAGGTGAAGTCCCACGAAGTGGGTCACAGCTGGAACAAGGGGCAGTGTTTTGATCCACATTACTCCCCGGATGATGAAAGAGACGAGATTCTCTTTCACCTCCTAGGCAGAGGGGCTGGACGGGTGAGCTACGGATAAAAAGGTGGATTGGGCTTTTCCCTTCCTTCACGGAGCAGCTTGATCTGGGAAGTCACTAAGGCTGACAAACCCCAGAGCCCCGATGTCACTTCACGGAGCACAACTGCGCTGCAGCTGTCTTCAGTGGAGACAGGCAAATGCAACACACTGTTTTGGAAAAGGAGCTTTGAAGGAGCTGCTGAGCCTCGCTGCTTTAAGGGAAAACGCTGCGAACAATGGGCTGGAGTGGCCTCGGCCCTATCTGCTGTATTCCCAACCCCAAATGCTCAAACCATGACTGGCTTTTAAAGCCTGAGCTTAGGGACAAATACTAGATGGGGAACTTATTTGTCTCCTGCATTTTGAGCCTGTAGGGTGCACTGGGGTCTGCTTCTGTTTGTATATTTTCTTTAAGAATGAAGGCTGAACTCAGAGCCACATGACTCCAGGAGCTGGGGCTTTAAGGAAAAGAATCATGGGAGTCCTCACAAAGCCGTGTTACAGAGAAACTGAGTCACCAGTGAACAGGATGTGGAGGTGTGAGGAGAGCAAGCTAGGTTTCACCAGCATAGTGTTTCAGTAGTGAAGTCCGCATGTGTGTAGGGAGAACTCGCCCTCCCTAAGAAATTTCCTCCTGCCACCATGTCTGCTTTCTTCCCCACTGATTCTTGGTTTACTGCCTGGAAAACGCGGCACTGGGGCTGGCCACCGCCTCTTCCAAGAGCCTGTGGTGCTGCAGCGCCTTCCTCTTCCTCCTCCTCTTCCCTCTCTGGCTCTGGAGAGTTTCCCGGAGGGCCATGCAATCTGCTGCTGGCTGCCCGTAGGCTTGGCTGGCTGGCGTGGGAGACAAATGAAGGACTCAGCATGACTGTGCAGCCACACCGGGCCGTGCCAGCTTCTGTTCTGTGCAAGGCAGGCCAAGGTTTGGCTGTGGAAAACAGCCCGCGGGGCAGCCGCCTTTCCTCCCCCCCACTTCCCTTCTTGCTGTAGGATCTAGATGAGCCGTGGGAGCCAGAGTGACAGAGGAGATGTAAGGCAGAGTAGGAAAGCCTGGGGAATGGGTATGTGTATCACTCCAGGGATCTCTGCCACCTGGCAGCTAATGACTTAACCCCTCAGGGTACCTGCAGGTTGTTTACTAACGCTTTCCTCCACGGGAAATGCCAGAGCCAGCCGGGTCCAGCCTGCTGCAGCCCAGACACCACCACGGCCAGTGCCAAGCTGGGAACTGAGCTGGGGCCTCTGTCTTGCTACTACCTGCCTGAAGCAGGCAGGTCCCCACGCCAGAGGAGCCCCAGGCCGTGTGGCTCAGGAGTAAACGCCATTTGAACAAGGCTCCGTAGTAATTGCAGCCAGGCGCTTCCAGGTTTGACTTGCTCCATTTCTAACCATCCAGGCCTCTGCCTGCCCCGGGAGCCGAGGGGCAAGCTGGGTTTACGGAGGAGCCACCAAATGTGGGGGCCACTGAATGTCTTTGTCCCGGACCGATGCATTTTAATGCCTGACACCAGGTAGTGCATAAATGATAAGCAAATAGGTGGGCATTTAATAGCTCGTTTTCAATCCCGTTGGTGCCTGGCAGTGGGGACGCATCCAGCTTACCGTAGAGCAGAGCAAAGGGTCCCAGGGAAAGGGCGTTTTTTGTATCTTTTCTCTGGTCCAGACTCCTCCCCTTGTCTCGGGTTTACACTAATGGCACTGGCCTCATTCCAGTTTTGAGGCTGGTCTGGGCAAGGGCTGAATCGCGATCATTTGCCCGGAGTCTCTCTTGTGTGCTCGGGGTTGAGTTGTGGGGGAAGCACGTCAAACCATCACTGGGCAGACCCCTGCCCGCAGCACCTCCGTCCTGCTCCAACAGTGGTGGCTCTGGGAGCAGCAGCCCGCGGGGTGCCCTGTCTCAGGTGTGCACGCGCCTCTCCGGTCCTTGAGCAGAGAGTTCCAGGCACAGCACCTGTTCGGCCTCGGGTTACCACCTCTCCAGGTTTTCGCTTCTATCTGGGTGCTGGATCGGATGGACTGGCCAGACCCCCAAGGTCTGGTTACTGTGGGGCGAAGGGTCCTTAACCCAGGCCCGTCTCAGTACCACTGGGGCCAGCTCTGCCTTCCAGCAGCTGCTGTCCCCGTCCCAGAGGTAGGGAGGTGGGGCAGCGGGGAGAGGAGTGAGTGATTAGGGCAGGCCTTGGGGGCCATTTTTGACCAGCAATGGGAACAGGGGCAAGCTCCGTGCATGCAATCCAGCTTCCAGGATGTGTAGGGCTGTGGGGAGAACAGCTTTCTTCCTTCTCCTGAGCCGCCTCTGAGCCCAGGACGCAGAGGCCCGCTCCACTGACCTGCCTCAGCTGTGGGAAGGAGCAGGGCTGGCCTCTAGCCCTACATTGGCTCTGCACAGGGGGTGCCTCGGGCATTCTCCCCTTTTCTCTGAGCTCCCACTCACGTGACCTGTTTCCAATACTGGACTGAATCAAAGCTCACTAGGAGGTGACGCCTCCAGCCTGGGTCTCCTGCATGTTTTCTTGCTGGGGGAACCAGAGAGCAAGTGTGAAAATCAAGGGGGGTAAGAGGCGCCTATCTAAGAAAAAGCTCCACATAGAGGGCAGTCCCCATGAAACTGGACCATCTGGTCACCCCATTTCTTGCCGATGATTAATGGAGCCATATTTTCTTTTTGACTAGGGGCTTGGAGGCCAAACCCGTTCCCAGGAGACTCTCCCACTCTGTGAAACGCTGCCCCTACTTGCCCGTCTCTCCCACCCGAAGATGATGTTGCTTTTCGGTGGTGCCAGATGCGGTACGGGACTGCGCGGGGGGAGCTGTTATGCCAAGGGCGGGAGTGAGGGCGGTGGGAAACCATTGCTGAGCCGGCTCAGACAAAGAAAAACGACTTCCTGGTTCTCAGACAGCGTCCGTTCTGCTGGGCGACCGGCTGAGTCGTGCTTCTTGACCCAACGCCAAACCTGCTGCAGCTGTTCAGTTCAAACACGTTTCGAGCCCCTGTCGACTCCCGCGTGAATGATTAACCAGGGCTGCCTCCCATGGGCCTTGGGATTCAGCCATTGCAAGTGAGCCCTGCAAAGCGAACAAGGGGGCCGGTCTTGCCCTAGTGTGGGCGAGGGAATCCCACACCCAGTCAGTTCTGCCGGGAGCTGATGGCTGCCTGCCTCCCCGCGGGCGGGGGGGTTTGCTTGGGGCATTGCTTATGAAGCTGAGAGCGGGCACTGGGATGCAAGAAGGCTGGGCTCTGCCACCGATACCCTGAGCAAGCTTGGGCAAATCACTTAACCTCTCTGGGTTTCCATGCGCCCTTGCTGTGCTCGGTAGGGAGGTGAGGTGCAGATGTGCCCCGGACGTGGAGGTGGGCAGAGAAGTACCAAGACAGACTGGTTTTCCTGAGCCCAGAGGCTCCCCTCTGCTCAATGCATAACCAGGTGCTGGCTGCAGCCTTCTCCTTTCCCTGAATTGCTGCCGTGGGCATTTCCCCACCGCTGCCTGCTACTCAACGCAGAGTCCCACGCTCGCCGCCAGCGGCTGCCGAGTCCCGTCCCCGAGGGCTGGGAGCAGGTGTCATTGGTGGGGGACTTTTCTACAGCCAGCTTCTCCGGTCTCTTCTCTTCCACAGAAAATGGGTGTTTTGCCAGCTCGGGACTTCCAGGAGGAGCAAATTCTGCCTGGGAAATGCTGGGGAATCCTGGGGGCTGGCGCTGACCTGCTCCGGGGCGAGGGGCTGGCTTTGAGGCCTTGCGCACAGAAGAGGCTGCGTGTCTCGTTCCGAACGTGGCCGCTGTGTCCACGTCCCAGCCCTGCTCTGCCCACACCCCTTAACCCTGCCGGGCTGGCCCTGGGCGCTCGCTCCACGGGCTGCCAGCTGATCTCTGCCCTCCCTGCCCCGCTTCTCCCGCCGGGGCCTTCCCCAGCCTGAGGCTGGCAGGAGCCCTGGGGCGTGAGTGGTGCCACTGTGCTGCTCCTCGGGCCAGGGAGAGTCAGCCACCGGCCTTTCGCCTGCAGAGCCCCGAGGAGGCTCGGGACAGCCAAGGGGGCTGACGCGCTCCAGGCGGGCAGAGCGGCCCCACCCTGCAAGTGCCTGTTTCCTCGAACGCGGCAGGGGCCCAGGGGCCCTACACATGCCGTTCTCGCTGTGGGGGGACGATAGCCCGGGCTTCTGCCCCACGGCGGCGTCAACGAGGGGTGTTTGGTGCACGGTGCCTCCCTCCTCGTCTCTCCCGGCCTGGGGTTGCCCAATGCCCAGAGCACAGGGCCGCTGCGG
This sequence comes from Pelusios castaneus, assembly GCA_007922175.1. Classification (NCBI taxonomy): domain Eukaryota; kingdom Metazoa; phylum Chordata; order Testudines; family Pelomedusidae; genus Pelusios; species Pelusios castaneus. Next base: position 2,280,581 of record ML685800.1, read on the forward strand.
CGCGGGAGGGTGGGATGCAGCCACGGCCATTTTATTGCACGGCTGCTCTCGTGTCCTTCCGTTTTCCTGGCCTCCAGCCAAGGGGCAGGCCGAGCCGAGCCGAGCCCAGCCGCCCTGGGCTTTGCACAGCATGTGAGGCCGTGGGGCTTGCGGCCTCTGACGCCAGCCTCTCCCTCTCCTGGCTACGGTTGCAGACAGGGCTCGGCCTTTACCCTCCCCCCCTTTTCCCAACACACCCTCCCTTCCCCCCACCCCCGGGCAAACGTTCCCCAGGGTGGCGTGCGCAACGTCACTGAGCCACCGCCGGGGAAGAAAACCACAGGCGCCCACAGCCGTGTGCCCTGCCCCACCCCGCAGCTGCCGCCCAGGAGAGCTGTAGAAATCAAGCGCACAAAAGTCCTCTGCTGCCCCACTCCCCGCAACGCCACGGCCAGGATTTAAACACGGCTGCAGCGAGCCTGCGCCGGGCCGTGAGCACCAGCTGAGCAATGACCCTCCAGGGACTCTCCTGCAGATTAAGCCAATAAATCATTCTGGGCTGCAGCCCACGCTCGCCACAGTTCTTCTAACTGGGCAGGTCGCAGCCCCCCCTTCCCAGGCCCAGCTGGTCTGTTGGCAGCAGGTGAGGGCCCGAGGGGGCGGGAGGCGAAGGTGAAAGCTAGATCTTTACCCTTCGCTGCCGGCGGGGCCCTTTGGGAAACCCTCCTTCGGCTGGCAGGCTGGGAAATGCCGGCCGTGGCAGGATTACGGCAGCTGTCACCTGTGAAATGGGGGCAGGGGAGGGAGAAGCAGCATCTATAAAATCTCAGCTCTGCCCGTTAAGTCCAGCACAATGCGGAGGGGAAGGGCGGGAGGGAGAGCACGTGACTGGAGCCATGGGGGGGCTAAAACCCAGCTATGCTCACCCCTGAGTTGGGTGCACTCAATCGACCCACTCGTGGGGCTGGCTCCCAACCCAATCTCCAAGAGGCCCCAGACCAGGGACCGTGGGGCTGGACGCAGGGAGGAGGTGCCTGTGCGTGGGACATCTGCCTTTAGCCAACACTGCACCCTTCAGGACCAAGATTTTGATTGTTTAACTTGAGTGCCTCATGGGAACAGCCCATCCCCACAGCACCGGGTCACGTCCAGCCACTTCCCTGGGCTGCTCAAGAAATCAGGGGCCATGAGGAAGCAATGTCCCCCCAAGACCCTGATCATGCAGGAACTACAGACATATGCAGGCTGCTTTTCACAATCTGAGGCACAAACTCAACCACGCGTGTGTTGCTCCGGTAACACCAAAGCGCTGGAGTGAAAGGGCGCTCTGGCTGGTGGGCAATGCCTGCCCGCTGTCGTCTCAGGAGGGATGAGAACTGGGGTGCAGGAGAGGAAACCCCGATCTCCCTGCAAGCAGCGGCCACGGGGAAGCCAGGGCTGCAGTTGAGGACATGGGTTATGCTTTTTTGAGAGAGCCGGTCCTTTCTGCTATGTGCGATCTTGGTCCAGCCCTCTGCAAAAGTTAAGTCCCTGGCAGCTGAGCGATTATGAGAAGTGATTAGAGCTAAAACAAGACTGACCTTGCCCTGAAATGTTCAACAGCTTAGGAAGCAGCAGGGGAGCTGCAGGGGGACTTGGTGGCCACAGGAGAAACTTTATAAAATAATCAAACCAGAGACGGTAATTGCTTTAATTAGTGCCTCCCTGCACCTGTGTGCCCAGCCTGGGCTCTGCGTCAATGCTTCCACTCCCCCCAAATGTGGCAGCCAGGGTGAGCGGGACCCCCCAGCTGGTGGGTCATGGGCCTCCTGCAGCCTGGCTGGCATGTCGGCTGTCCTAGCCCTGAGTAGGGCAGCGTAAGAGCTGGTGACTCTTCTGGGGCCCTGGACATCCGTGGCTGCTGTTGACTGTTGCTCCCCTGCCTGCTGAGTGACCGGATCAAGGACTCGGGGCTCAAGGAGTTTCACCTCCAGGTTGCTGTTCAAAGCTAACCCCAGTCAGCAGTGATGGATGGTTCCCAGCTGGCAGATCCAGTGTCTGGGAAATGCTCAAACACGGGGCATCTATGCACCCTCCTGGCTGATTTAACAAGCACCCAGTGGCTCCTCCTTCCACAATCCCACAGCCTTCCCCCTCTTCTGCTCTCTTTCTCAGCCGCTTGGGGCACTTTGGGCCCTGGTGTCGTCACTGAGGGAAGGTCTGCAGTGGCTGGGGGTGGGAGAGGGCTCAGATTCATCTCCTGTGGCAAGGAGTTCCACAGAACAATCACAGCAGGCAAGATGAGTCTGCCCAACCCCCAAGAGGCTTGAGCTGTCATCCTCCATCTCCTAGAGAGCCAGGGCTTTGAATTCAGCCTCAATGGGAAAGAGGAGTGCATGGAGGGCTGCTTTGATGGGCTTCTGTCCACCCGCGCTGCCTGGATGACCTGAAGCTGGTGTGCGATGTCCACATTCAACCCCAGAGGCAACGGCAGCGACTTTCTCCCCACAGGCGGCACCCCATGGGAGCCCAGCGGGTGGTGAAGATTAGCCAAAATCTTGATCCCATAGTGCTAGGGCTCCCGGAGCGGAACAGCCCAGGACGACGCTCGGTTCCATTTCAAGGTGAGCGGTGGCCAACAGGTCGAGCAGCCCTGTTCCTAGGGCAGGAGTGTCCACATCCCCTCTGGGGCCACAGAACATCGGCTATCCCTCTTCCAGTCTCCTGGGCGGCTGGGGGAGGCAGAGCTGCCTGGGAGATGCCTCTCTGCCATAATCCTGTCGGAGGGACGGTCACTTCCGGGCTGGGCTGGTCCCTGAGGAAGCTGGCCTGAAGGAATGTGCTGGGCATGTCTCTTGCTAGGCCGTGTCCCGCCCGCTAGCGAGTAGGGGAAGGCTGGAGTTCCTTGCCAGGCCGTGCAAGCACCCGGCTCCAGTGCTGGAGCGGCAGGCTGCCCCGGGCCCAGCACAGGCCTGTGGGCGCTGCGCTGCTCCACCCGTGCCTTTACAAAAACCAAGGAGGAGTGTGGGAGGTGTGACAATGAGTTTTCTTCAGAGAACAGCCCCGGGGCTCGCAGGAGCCAGCAGCAGCAGATCTCTGGGAAGAAGCAAACGCCCCCAGCTGGGCCCCACTGCAGCTTGTGGGGATTGCTGCCTCCTGCCTGCAAGCCACTAAGGCACAGAGGCAAGCAGTGCAAGGATGCCTGCCCAGCTCAGCCTGGGTCCTCCTCTCGGGCCAGGCGACTCCCACCTGCAACCAGCTCAGCCCAGCTCCCACTGGCTTGGCCAGGGCAAAGTTCCTTGCAGGCTCACAGCCCGTGAGCTGCTGGCGTCAAGCCTTACACGGGGGGTGGGGTACCACTTGTGACCACTCTTGTGCTTTCCACAAGCCCGCGTGGCAGTTCTCCCCTCTTATGACCCCACAGGATCCTGCTGTCCGGTCTCCCACGGCTCTGTGCCATCTCCTAGGTCATGTTTCCTCCCCAAGCTGGGCCCAGACTGCAGCAGTCCTGTCTCGCCATCTTCCTGCTGTGGGCTATAGACCTCACGTCCCATCCGGGGCTGGCAGAACCCAGTAATCCCACGGCCTCGTCTCACCGCTTGCCAACGCTTCCTTCCCCCACGTGAGCTACTGCTTTCTCTTTCAAGTGTTGCCAGGAAGAACAGGATGGCGAAACGGCAGGAGCAGGTAAGTCTGAACTGTGGGATGAAATTCAACTCGAGGCAAAAAGTCCTGTTCCGACACCATCGTCCCTGCTGGCCGCGCTGGTATTTCAAGGGCCTGGCAGATGTGACCCCGCTCGGTCCCTGCTCCTCAGCTGTCAGGAACTTACGTTCACACCCAGCTGCTTTCGCCTGACACCTTCGCCCGGACTGAGCCGTGCCCGGGCGCGAAGCCTCCCGTGACCGCAGAGCCGCGGCCGCACACCTGCCCGTACACAACCACCCCCTCCTCGCACGGGGCTTCCCGCAGCCAAACCAAACCGGCGTGGCCCTCCGCCGCAGATCAGTATTTGATCCCAGCGCGGGGACGTCGGCTCGGGCCGTCATTAGCCCACCTGGGCCCTACGCAGGCGTCCACGCTCCTCTCCTCGGCCCCGTAAACCTGGGCAGCCGGCGCCCGGCCAGACCCGCTGCTGAAATGCAGCCACCTCTGGTGCGGAACAGCTGGGGCCTCAATTGTGCCCGGCCTGTGCACAAGGGCGAAGGTCAAAGGTCAGCGGCATCCGCCTGGCAGAGACGCTGCGGGGAGGGGCCCTGGGCTCTGCCCCCTTCTCTGCCCCCAGTCTGGCCATCCCCTTCCCCCCGGCCCCGGGGCTTCAATGGCGAATGGAGACGGGTCACAGCCCCGAGCTCGGCCTGGGCTCAGGAGAACACACGGCGGCCGAGGGGCTTATGGGAGGAGCGCCCGGACTCCTGGGTTCTCCCGGGCCCGCTGTGTCCGGCGCCGGGACTCGAACCGGCCCCGCTGGGGCGGGCTGTGGGGGAGGAGGTGCGCGGCCGTCACGTGACAGGGCGGTGCTTTCCCCCCAAGAAGATGGCGGCCGCGCCGCGTCTCGCGTCACTTCCGGGCGGGCGCGGGGAGGTGACGTCACGCGAAGGGCCCGGAGCTGCGGTGCGATGGCGGCGGCGGTGGTGAAGGTGAAGCAGGACATGCCCCCGCCGGGGGGGTACGGGCCCATCGACTACAAGCGCAACGTGCCGCCCCGGGGCTTGTCGGGTCAGTGCGGGCCGATCTCCCCCCCC
>ML685800.1:2285383-2397363 GCA_007922175.1 Pelusios castaneus
CCCCATATCCTCCCCAGCGCCCCGCCCCTCCCCATATCCTCCCCCAGCTGTTATTGCCCCACCCCCCACTACCCTCCCCTCTCACTTCCCCTCCCCACCAGCCCTGTAACTTTCCTCCATTGTCCTCCCCCCTCAGTGCCCCCCCCCGGGCTTACTGCCCCTCCTCCAGTGCCCATTTTCTCCCAAACTCATTGCCCTCCCTCTGCTTCTCTTCACCCCAGGCCTTGCTGCCCCACTGCTGGGCCCCCACAGCTTTGGCCGGGGGCTGTGATTCAAGGTGGCTGAGAATCTAAGGGCAGCTCTGTCCCAGGGATGCCCAACTAATCCCCCTCTTTCTTCCCCTAGGTTACAGCACGTTTGCCCTGGCCATTAGCAGTCTGTTCCTGGGTTACTACAAGATGATCAAGTGGAACAGGGAGAGGAGGTGAGTGTCTGTTCAGGTGCTGCGTGCTCAGCCCCCGCATGGGTACAGAGCAGCCTGACTTGAGAAAGGGGCTAGCGTTTGGAGGTTTTCAGTCCAAATGATCAGAGTGGTCCTCCCATGGGGCTACGTCGCAGAAGGTCGGGAATTCTTGCTGAGCGTGTGGCAAGTCTAACGTTCTCAGTGCGGGCATCTCTTAATGGAGATAGAGATATGTTCCTTTGGATTCTCAGATAAGAAATCCTCTCTCCAAACCTTGTCTTTGGTACCAGGCGTCTGTATATTGAGGAGTTGGAAACCTGGATCGCTTTGTACCCCCTTCTGCAAGCGGAGATTGACCGAAGGTAAGCTCATTCCCACCCTGCGGCTGATCCCTTGGGCTGGCACCAGTCTCTGTATGTCACCCTGTTTACCTGTGGTGACAGAGGGCTGAATCCTGTACTGCTGGCCCACTGTTACGGTTGCTGTATTAGTCTGTGTATAAAGGGCCAATTGTAGCTTGATCTGCTGAACAGCCGTTTACTCCTTATTCATGAGGGCTGCAGGGTCCCTTCCCCTCCCAAGAGTCAGACCGTCCTGTCTACCCCCAGGGACCCAGGCAGGACTGGCCAAGGGGCTGGAGATCCTTATCGATTTGACGAGCGGTCAGGGAAGCTGCTTGTCTGCCTTCTTCCCAGAGGACCCAGCAGCTGAACCTAAGCGGAGGGCCTGGCTTCTTACCCCCCTTCCATCAGTTGGCCCTAACTACTGGCCATGATTGGCATGTGTCTGAGTGCATGGGAGTAGCAGTGCGTGAACAGGCTGGCAGGAGTGGACTGGAAATAAATAACATGAGCTCATTGCTTGTATGTTGTATCTATTCCCCCCACAACCGCCATATTCTATTTTGTCCTGTACCGGATGCCCTTTAGCATCCCTTGCTTTGCAGTGCCTGGGCGTGCTGCGGGTCACACGTTGACCCAGCCTGATGAGCAAAATCTTTGGGTGCAAAAACAGTGCCTCTTGTAGCCCTGTGGCCTGCTGGGCCATGATTCTGTGCCCAGTGACAGGTGGACCCGGCTGGTATCTGTAAAGATGTTGGTTAAGGTTCACCCAGTTGCCTGTGTGGTGGTACTTCAGATAGCCCAGTATACTGTGCCTCTTTAAAACTTGGTCCATGGCAGCCCTGTAGCCTCTGAAACAAACTTTAGGACCAGTGGGGCTGGAAGGATCATCAGGTCTGATTCCTGCATGCTGCAGGTTAAAATGTCACCCTGTGTTTTCTGACCTAAACACCAGCTTTTCTTTCTGTTTAAGGAACCTGCGCCTGTTACGGGAGAACCTTGAGGAGGAGGCCAAAATCATGAAAGACGTTCCAGGGTGGAAGGTTTGTGCCTTGCAATGTCTGTAGCAAAGGGAGTAACATAGAGTCTGGGGAGGAAGGTGGCAGCGGGAGGTTACTGACAGCAGATCGCTAGTGTTCCTGGCAATAATGTGTTAAGGGTGACTTGTAACAAGTTCCCGAAAAAGCCACTTATACCCACTCCTGGAGATTCGTCAGTCAAAAGGCTGGTTCAGTCTGTCTTCTCAGCGGGTTCAGATGATGTGCTTCTGAGGGAAGGTATTAGTGCCAGCTGGCCATTTAGAGGCAGGGTATGAACGAGAGTGTGGTTAGCTGATGCTGAGCAGGCTGGGACCAACACTCAATCCCAGAAATGCTGGGCTATATTGGGGCACTGGCCCCTAGGACGAGGGTGGCAAGTTCTGTGAGCCTGGGGGCGGGAAGGGGGAACTTCTCCAGTGCAGTACCCTCCCAGAGGCCATGTGTGGGGGACACGCAGGGTCTCGGTTTTGTGATGGTCGCTCCTGTGTAAAAGCCCTGGTAAAATTCCCGCTGGGGAGCTCAAACTTTATCACTGGAGCAGCCACAATGCAGCAGAGAGTTCCTTGGGGGCGTGTCCCTGCAAGTGGTGCATGGCACACGCCACGTATTCCTCGCTGGAAAATGCAAAGCATTCTCCTTGAGCCAGCACCGAGCAGAGCCCCATGTCTCTCGGCAATGGCGTGTCTGCCATTCAGTTCCCTCTCGCCGGCCTGCAGTTTCAGGTAGAGCGGTCACTCGTCTGCTGATTCTCGGTTGCCCACCTTTCTTAGCACAGCGATTTCCTTAGTTTATTCTCCATCTTGTTTAGTTATGTTATTTCTCTTTTAAGTCTTAATACAGCCCGACTTTGATCTAGTACCTCTCTGGGTCATTCCAGAGACCCGGGTTTAAACCCTGCCAGGTGGCTCTTCCCCCAAAGTAATGGGCATGTGAGCTGTCTCTGGGACATGCCGGTCCCATCAGGATGTGAGGTCGGTGTGAGTTTGAAAGGCAGGTCTTGAGAGACTGGAGGGGAGAGTGAAGTGCCTCCTGGTGAAGTGTTCACTAGCTTCCGCATCCGGTACATCAGCCTCAGCATCCCAGGCTGCCTCCGCAGCAGCTGCCACTCCAGCAGCACCTTCAGAGGCGAGGACGGGTGTCCAACCTTTTGGGGTGAGGGGCCACATTTCAATTCTTTTCTCACTTGGGGGGCTGGTGAACACATTTTGGTACTATGTCGCATCCCCTGTGCCGTTGGGTAGCAGCAGTAGCCAGCGTCCTCCTTAATCTCCCACCACCGCTACTGTTCCCAGAGGGGAAGGAAGCAGAGGGGGAGACTTAAAAGGGCACCAGCCAGCTGCGGCCAGCGTCTTTTCAACTCTTCTGCTGCCGCTACACGCCCCAGCAGTAGCAGCGGGGGGGGGGGGGGACGACTTAAAAGGACACCTTCCCTGATGCTGCTGCTAGGGGGGCATTGAGACACGGGCACAGGCTGCCCTGCCCCAACTCTGCACCTGCCTGGGCCTGCTCCTGGGGTGGGGGCAACTGCCCCAAACCTTGCAAGCATGGCTTTGGGGTGGAGGTTGCTAACCCGGGCCCAGCTGGCACTTCCCCAGGGCTCTGCCCTGAGCCTCCAGCCCCTTGCCTGGTGGGTGTCGCTACCCCATGCCCAGCCAGCACTTCTGTTCCAGAGGGGGATGTGGGGCTGGCTGCCCCGCACCTGGCCAGCACTGCCCTAAGCCCCATACCACAAATCTGGGCAAGGGCTGCTAACTGGCGCCTGGCCGGCGCCGCTCCAGGGCTCAGGCAGCTGCCCTGTGACTCAAGCCCTGAGCTGGGGCTTATTCCCCAGCCCTGCCCCAGCTGGCCCTGCTCCGGGGGTGGGCGTGGAGGCAGCTGCCTGGCACCTGACTGGCACTGCCCTGAGCCCCGTGGGCTCTGTTCTGGGGCTACCCTGGTGCTTCTCCAGGCCCTGCCATGAGCCCCGCTGGTGTAGCTCTGGGACAGGAGCGCGGGTGGCTGCCATGAACCGGGGTTTCTCCTCTGCCCCGAGCTCTGGGCCTGGCCAGGGCTGCCCTGAGCCCCGCAGGCACTGCTCTGGGCCGGGGCTTCTCTCAGAGCCCTGCACCTGGCCAGCTAGGGCTGCTGTGGAGGTGGACAGCTGCCCCATGCCTGGCCAGGGCTTTTCCTGGGGCTGCTGTGAGCCCTGCAGGTGCTGCTCCAGGCTGGGGCGTCTCCCCAGAGCTGGGGCTTCCCCCCAGCCCTGCTTGGGGAGGGGAGGTAGCAGCAATGAGAAATTTAAAAGGACCCCAGCTGCTCTGGAGCGCAGGGTAATGGTGGTGGCTGGAGTCCTTTCAAATTTCCCAATGCTGCTACCCCTGTCCCCAGGCACCATAAGTCCCCTGGAGCCGATCCTTTCGCCTTGGGGGGCGTCCTTAGGGATGCTGTGGAAAGAAACCCTCTGGACTTCTTTCAGCTGCTGCCTGGGGACCCCACCTCCCAGCCTCCTGCGGCAGCACTACACGGGCCGGATAAGAGCCCTCAGCAGGCCAGAATCCGGCCCATGGACTGCATGCTGGACATGCATGGGCTAGGACTTCTAGGAAAAGAAACCTCTTTTCCTTACCAGGGGAGGTGAGAAGAGGGCGTCGGCCATCCTATAAATCCCACTCCCAGGAGACCTCACGTTCCTGGGGAGGAACACCTGAGGCTCCCTCTGCCGGTACTGCACAAGAAGCAGCTTGTGGAGAAGTCCTCTAATGGACCGCACAGGGAGCCCCCTGCCTTTTACCAGCTGACACATCTTGGCTTCAACAGCCACAGGCCTATACAGACTCCGGTACCGTCATCCTCCCTGCACCAGAGCTCTGAGGACAGGGAAGTTCATCCACAATCCTCTTCAGTACCAGTCCTTCTCCGGGCCCCATAAACCCCCAGCATATCGACCCGTACGAAAACTCTTCCCCAGGACAGCTCAGGCAAGTGCAGTCGTCCCGGCCTGGACTGGGCCAGACCGCCGACCTTCGGTGCTGGCACCTAGGTCTGAGGTGCCCTCTCTGTTCCAAAGAAGGCGACGGCTGCAACTCATTGGGAGATGGCCTGTTAACACATGACCCTGTACCTGCTGTATGCTTAGCTCCCGCTCTCTCTGATCAAACCATGTCAGGAAACAGCTAGAATTGTCCTCATGGTCCCATCGTGGCTCAGCCAGTTTGTGATACTTAGACCTCCTCCACCTGTCTGGGGCTACGCCTTTCTGCCTTGCTTTCGGGAAGGCTCACAGAAGTCAGGGACTCTGATCCCTCCCCACTGCTCCTTGAATCTGAGAGGTAGTTCCTCGATGGTTCTTGAGCATGGAGCTAACCTGTGCGGGTAAGGTCCCGTTGGTTCTGTGTAGCAGGAGACCTGGTACCCCCAAAATCCACCTTCGGAAGTGGAAACACTTTCATTTCTGGTGTTCTCCTCTCTCATCCCAGGCCTTGGAGGTTCCACTCACCCAGATCCTAGACTCCCTGTTGAATTTAAAGAGGAGACAGGGTCTAACTGCCAGATCACTTGTATTACACTTGGCTGCTCTCACACTCCTCCACTTGCCTCTTGTAGGCTTCTCAGTTTTTACCAACTTCTCTATGCCCAGATTCCTCATGGGCTAACACAGCTTGTTTCTCCCTCTATGGACCCTGCCCCACCCCAGGACCTTAATTTTGTTCTCAACTTTCCACTGAACCAGAGACAACCTGTTCTCTCCTGCTCCTTGCCCCCAAGACTTCATTCCTTGTAGCCATTACATCAGCTCAGTGAATGTGAGAGCTTGATGCTCTCACGGCAGACCCTCCATTTACTTCCTTCTGGAGAGAGAGGGCTACGCTGCCTTCCCATCCTCGCTTCTTTCAGAAGGTCTCAGCGCTAGCTGAAAGATCCACTTACTGGTGTTCTCCTCGTGTCCTCACGGAGCAGACTAGCCTCTGTACGCCTTCTCTCTGAACAGGACTAAGTCCTCTGGTCCTACCTCGGCTATTTGTATCATTTGCAGCGGGGGATGTAGGGACAACGTCTTTCTACCCAAAGACTGTTGAAATGGGCGCGGGTGGCATTTCCACCTGTTCCGAATCTGCGAGGGTTCAGGCTCCTTAGGGAGCGACAGCACTGTCCACTGGAGCTCTGCTGGAACCCCATCCCGTAACAGAAAGCTGGGGGCTGCAACTTGGTCTTCCACCCAAACCTTTGCCAGCCTTAACTCCAGGTTCCCTGCTTCCAGGGAGGAGGCAGTCCTCCGAAATGAGGTGACAAATCCAAGGTGCGAAGTTGCTGTTTGGGGGTCTCCCCTAGTGTGTTCAGAGGAGGAGAATTCACCTACTTGTCCTGATGGATGCTCCACTTTCCGAACCTCATCCCTCCCCGGTGGGGGCACTGCTGGAACTGAGTGGCAGGACGCCCACGCATTCTTATGTGCCCTCAGGGGATGCACACGGGCGGGCTCCGTGTGGGCACAGGCACTCGCTGGGATCCTTGGTGGGGGCACTCATGGGAGCAAAATGTCTCCCCAGACTCAGGCCCAGAGCTGCAATAACAACCTCTTTCTCTCTAGGTGGGGGAGTCTGTATTCCACACTGACCGATGGATTACTCCGGTGCCGGATGAGCTGTTTTATCTCAGGCCTATCAGTGAGCTGGTGAACCGGAAATATGGCTTTCTGAATCATGTTTGAACCTTGGCCGAAGCCTGGACTCTGCCTAGCCCGTGGGTCCTCCAGCCATTCACTGAGAATATTATCAATACTCGTCGGCCATGTCTTCTGTGTGTGTGACATTAAACAGTCTGGTGGAAATGTGTGTGCACGTTTATTTTTCAATAGCCATCTGCGCTTTCTGGGCACGAAGCCTCCTGCTGTGACGACAACAGAGTCCCGGGGCACTGTTAAAGACTAACAGATTTATTTATTGCATGAGCTTTCGTGGGAGAAAATCCCACTTGGTCAGACTCTCCTGCTGTCTCACTCCCAGCTCTGTCCACCTTTGCCCTCAGGGGCAGGAAATGCTGAGGAAGGAGGATGGTCGTCTGGTTCAGCCTCTAGGCTCAGACTCGGCAGAGCTGGTTTGTTTGTAAGGTTTTTGAGGCGTGACCTGGCAAAGCCCTACCTGGGCTGGTTTAGTTGGAGTTGGCCCTGCTATGAACAGGGGTTGGTCCCGAATCTTCTAGGATTCTGTTTTCCCCGTCACCTTGTGGCTAGCTCCTAACTCAGCCCATTAATCTGGCCTTCTGTTCACTATCTGTAAAACTGGAGGGGGTGGGGCAGAGAATTCTTTTCTAGCTTGGTCTGTTTAGTGTGTCTGGGGCCACAGTCTCTCACTAGCATATTGGGCTCCCCCGTCATGGGGAGATCACATTTCCAGTGTCAGAGAGGACCAGTCAAATCCCAAGTTGCCTTCATTTCTTCCACCTGCTGTAAAACCCCGGCTCTTTCCTGTTCAAAGGCTCAGTACAGCCAGATCGAGTCACTGCTGGTTTAAGGGGCTATTTTATTTAGCTGAGATGATCTCGACAGATTTCAGAGCAGGCCCCAAACTGAACAATTCTCTTTGTAGCTGCTGTCAGGAAGCCATGTCTAGGGGCTGGGGTGTAGCTGTTGTGACGGGTCTGGACCTGGCTGTATATGGGCTGGCTCATCTGATACGGAAATGTCCGTACTTCTCCGAATTAGAGCACCTCGTCTTAAGCGGCTTTTGAAAGCAACTTTCAAATGGAGTCGAGGGAAGACTCATGCGACGTTGGTGACCTGTGCAACTCCCTGCTGCAAGATCATCTGAATGCAGCCCAGTGCCTGTCCGTGTACCAGAGATCTGTGTGCTGTAAAGATGGGCTTCTCTTCCCACCCAGCACACCTCTTGGATTTTTTCCCTCCATTCTGCAGAACCAAATGCTACAAGCTGGCAATTAGTTCAGCTGAAAGAAAGCGGAGAGGGGCTGCAAAGGAGTGCTTTGAAACTGTAATTCAGGCCGTGTACACACGATCACTTTATCGATACAGCTCCTTACCGCCCAATAAAGCTGGTAGCGTACACGAGCATTTTCCCTGTTGCGCGGCAACAGTTAAACCACTCAGATCGAGAGTGGGTAGCCTGTTCCGCGGCAATGCTCGTGTGTACACATTTTGCGCATTACACAGCCTCCAGCAATGTCCCAGAGTGCCAGTCGAGGCCACTCTGGGACATTGGAGCTGCCAAATATGGCAATTTCACTGCTGTAGCTGAGCAGTGAAATTGACATATATTCCCTGAAGCTGGACTAGGGGGCTGGCCGTGGGCAGTGTGGTGGGACAGGTGCCCACCATGCATTGTGCCTTGTATCACAAAGGAGCGTTCACACGGGTGAATGCTCCTTTGCGATACAAGAAGCAGGTGTGTACACACGAAAGCGGTATATTTATAGCGCTTTCCTTGTCCCGCAATAGCTTATTGCGGGACAAGATTGTCGTGTGTACATAGCCTCAGACCAGCACTGTCCAGCTGCCTGATTAAAGCCTTCCCTTTAAAAGGGCCCTGGCAGATGCAATTTACGGCCGTCCCTAGCAGCAGGCAGAACGGCATGTGGGAAATGATGAGCCTTGAGCCGCCTTTTAGCTTCTCGGAATTGTGGTGCAGGCCATTGGGGGGCGGTTGAAGGACCACGAGGGGCTAAGAATGGAGCTTATTCTAGGCAAACACTGGAAAGAGCCGCTCAGAGAAGAACTCCCTCCGAAATGCATTTCAGTGGTGCCGACAGAGCTGATCCTGCAGCAGTGCTGGACAGTCACCCTCTCTGCACAGTGTCGGGATTCTTCCAAATGAATTTTGGAAAATAGGCATTTAAAAATTAGCTTTAATAAAACCCCTCCTCTGGCTCTTTCACTGTCTTTATTGTCCTGGGTTCCTTTCCAAGGGGGCCTTCTGTTTTTCTGACCCCTCCCAGCAGGAGGAGCTGTCCCAGGCTGCCTTTAAACTGGTAAGTGACGCTAGTGAGACACGTGCTTAATTTAGCTCTCCCCGTATTAGAGCTGAGGGGAGTTTTCGACGGTCCAGCCTGCAGCCTCCCTGCTGCTGTTACCGGTGGCTGTGGCCACCTCCAGCCTGTTATGCCCAGCCCCTGGGGCAGCCTGATTTCTTAGAGTCCAGTGGCTGGGACTTGGGCCTTGTTCTAAATGATCCAGTGTTTTGGCTCATTGCAGGTGGAGGAGATCTTGCTGGGCCCTCGGGCGATGGAGTGAGCTCTCCTGGGCCCGTTGCCTTTGGGGGCGTGGGGCTTGGGGAAGGTCCCTTCTGCGCCCAAGTGTTTGCTGTGGAAGGAGCCAGATGCCCATCCTGTCTGGTGCTGTTCCCTCCTGCAAGCAGGGCTACAGGCCCCCAGCAGCCCCGGGGGAGCCGGTGCGGAGGGCCAGAAGACCACTTGAAGCTGTATTTTATGAGGAGCTCCGTGAGCGGCCCTCCAAGCTGCCCAGATGGATGGTGGGGAACGGGCTTCAGGGCCGTGAGGCTCAGGAAGGGGCAGAGGGAAGCGTGTGGTGGGTCTCGCGGCCTTGGCTGGTGGCGGTGAGTGGCTGCGTTCAGGAGCTGAGCCGCTGTGGTCCCCAGCCTGTGCTCTGGCTCCTCAGGGAAAGTCCCCTCCTGCTGCAGGTGCCCTGGGGAGCTAGAACTTCGCTGCGGCCATGGACTTGGGCCCTTGGGGGTGGTTCTGAGCGGTAAGGGATGGAGGCCCCGACCCTGGCTGGTTTGACTGACCCCACTGATCAGGAATGACTCCTGCAGCCGGAGGGGTGACGCTGGTGTAAGGACAAGCAGCTCCCTTGCCCCCTGTGACTGCCCCAGCAGGGCATTTTGGGATCAGCCAAGCTCCCCCCCGGGTGTGCTGGGCCGAGCGAGCCAGCAGTCCTGCCAGGCTTCCCTCCAGGGGCCACCTCACACCCGTCTCTGTGGCTTGGGGAGCCCTCTTCTAAGGACTCAGCTGGCCCTTGGCCCCTCCGCCCAGGCCCAATCTGTGCCACTTGTGCCCGCAGGCCAGGGCTGAGCCCTGCCACTCGTTCCTCCCCTGTGCGTTGCCCCAGTCCTCTGGGGTGGGCATGACTTGGGCCGGGGTGCTGCCTCGGAGCTTTCTGATGGCCAGCTGGGCTGGAAGGGGTTAACCCACTCCCTGCTTCCCATTGGGCAAAGGGGTTTTCACTTGTTCGTGCAGCCAATCGCCCCCTTCCCTGCTGCAGCAGCTGGCTCCCGGCTGGCTCCATCTCCTGGAAGGTGCTCTGCTCTCCAAGCCATAAAGAGGAGCTGAGCAGCGGTGCAGCGAGCTCCAGACGCGGGGAGCCTGGGCGGAGAGGGGGCAGCCGTACCCCCGCCGCGTGCTGAGCCCAGGAAAATGAGCTGCCCGTCCACCCACAGCAGTGAGCAAATTGAGCCACTCCGGTACCTCAGGTGAGAGGAGCCAGTCTGCTCCGGGCATGGGGTACCTGACTGTGCCCAGTCTGTACCGAGGAGCGGGGACAGGACCCCCGGGCAGTCTGATGCTGAGCAGATCGGGGGGTGAGCAGGGAAAGTTTTGGCACGGGCAGGGGTGGCTGGAGGAGGTGCCCAGGCTGGTGTGTCGGCTGCCCGCGCCCCTTTCTCGCCAGCGTGAAGCTTGGGTTAGGAAGCTGAGATCCCGCCTGGTTCTGCAGGGCACGGGAGGCTGGAGGTGGGCGGCGTTGCTGACCCAAAGCGGGGCTGGAGCCCTCAGGCCGTTGGAGGGTTTGTTCCTGGACAGAGAAGGGAAAGAGCCACCTCGTGCCCACATCTCCATGTTCTCTGGCTTGCCCCAGAATTGCCTCTCTGCCCGTCAGGGCCCCCACAGCCATGCCCCAGGCACTCGAGTGAGGTGCAGCTCCATGTCTTCCACGTGCCGACGAAGGCTCTCCCCTGAGCCCCCAGCATGGTGTCCTGCCCTTGGGCAGACAGCACCGAGCACTCGGGTGCTGCTGACTCTGGCCATGCTGAGCACCCAGAGCTTCGCTGCATTCCCCAGGTGAGGCAGGACTGGCTCCTCTAGCGCTGTGGCAGATTGTGCCCACCCTGATCCCGGCAGGGCCGTGCCAGCTGGCACTGACGGCTGTTTCTGATCACACCCTCGACGTGCCGGCAGCATGTGAGCCGTGCTGTTTGCAGCCGCCAGCTTGTCCTGGGCTGATCCTGGGGGGCCGGCAGCTCCGGCTCTGAGCAGGAGGTCGTGGGGTCTTCAGGAGCTGTAACGAGCCATTTCCAAAGCTGATGGGTCCCAGGGGGCCCAGACTCACCTGGGGCCACAGGGAGGGCAGTTTTGCCTGCGGTTTTTAATCCCTTGGGTCCCTTGCCTCTGGTGCCCATGAGGTGCGGTGACAGTCTGGATTAGGCCGTCGCTGGTGATTGCATTGGGGAGCTGAGCGGGGATTTCCATTGCAGTCTCGGGGGGGGATTGGGTGGGGCCCTTCACATTCAAACGGAGGGGAGGCATCGAGGAAGCAGCCTCTGGGGATCTCACCCAGCCCTTCTGCCTCCGCTGCAGAGGGCTTCCGGCCCTTCTCTTAGGGACACCTCTCCCGGGACGGGGAGAGAGAATGTGGGGCATTGGATGAGGGTCACCGCAGTCTGAAGGGCTGGTCTCCCTCTACCCAGGCTGACTTTCTAGAATGTGGGGGTGCACCTCAGAGCATGCGGGGACATGTCGCCTCTCAAAGCTAGGGTTACCAGGATGGGGTAGCTGGCATCTCCCCCCCACCAAGCACCCCTGGGGGCAGGACCCTCTCTCCCACTCCCAGCCCCTTCAGAGGAAGCTGCTCCTGACAGCTGAGTTGCCCTGTAGCTGGTTTATCCCTTGCTGGGCAGGGCTGGACCTTGCTCAGACACCCCCGTGCCCCTCCTGGGGGACTCCTGCAGGCTGGTCTGGGACCGGTGGGGGACCTGCTGGGTGCTGACCGGGGCTCACTCCCCTCTGGGCTCAGCTAATGGGCGATGAGACATCGCTGCTCCAGGCTTTGCCCTTGCTGGGCCTGTTCTGTCTGCTGGGACGGGACAGCCTCTTCCTGAGAGCTGCTTCATCCCCCAGCCTGGCCAGCAGCTTCTGCACTGCTTGGGAGGAAGGCAATGGCCCAGGAACAACACGCCTGGCCAGCTGCACAGGGCTAGGAGTGGGGAGCAGAAGGGCTCCCCTTTTTCTGACCCTTACAGCTCACGGCCTGGATCGCGAGGTCTGCCCTAAGGTGTGCAATGGTAGCTCTCAGCATCACCCAGCCCCAGCAGGAGCAGCCCCGGCCGACGGGTCGGTCTGTCCTGGACGGCAGCCTGTGGGATACAGTAAAGGAGGCCGTGGTCCGTTGGAGGGTGGGACTGGGTTCTCCTTCCCTTTGGGCCTTGTTCTGTACAGGTACTGTGCCTCAGGGAGCTCCCATCAGCACCGCGCTGCTGCTGTTCGCCATCTGTACCCAACAGAGGCTGTGGCTCAGGAGAGGAATCCTGTCCCTGCAGCAGAAAGGTGGGGGATGCGCCTGCTGCACAGGAAGGGTTGAATTGTCCAAGCCCTTGCCTGTGGGGGGATGTGGGCATGAGGACCTGGGAAAGCTCGTCCCGGTGAGCTCAGCCCTTGGCGAAGTTTGGACCTTGCAGCTGAGTCCAGCCTCCCAGCTAGCTGTGGCGGAAGGTGACGCTGACCCCAGCCCCTGGCCACACAGAACAAGTAAGAGTGGACGTGGAAAGGGTGGAGGCAATGTAGCCTAGTGGCTAGAGCTGCTGATTGAGATGCAGGAGCCTGAGTTTCTGTTCCCAGCTCAGCTACTGATCAGAGCCTGAGCATGACCCTTCCCCGCTTGGTGCCTCAGTTTCCCCACCCACTCTGTCTATTCAGACTGTGCGCACGCTGGGGTGTTGCAAGGGCCTGATCTCAGTTGGGGCAACTGTTCAGCACGTAGCAAATCACAGCCTGGGCTGATGGCACGTGGGGCCTTCCCAGCCACCACCTGCTCCGTCTTGGCATCATTCTCCTCCGTCAGTTGCTGACTGGTGCTTCTGAAGAATGCAGCTTCCCCCTCTCGCTGCATCTCGGCCGGCACAGAGCTGCGGCCAGTGAGGGCTTGTGATGGTCTGAACTTCTCCGCGCCACCCCTCGCCAGCTGTTAGCCGTCTCACATGGTCTCCAGGTAGCACCGAGCTCTGGTGGGTCCTTCTCTCCTCTGGCCTCTCTGGCTTCTCTTCCCCCTTGGCTGATGGGCCTGGACAGAGCAGTTCGGGAACTGTCCAAGGTACAGAGGGGGCTTGGTGGAAGCCAGAGGCTGATGCAGCACAGCCCAGCTCTGCTTGTGCCATGGCCTGGCCAAACCCCATGTGGGTGTGATCAGGTGGGAAGGTCCCTTCAGTGCAGGCTGGGTGGACACCCTCTCTGGAGCTGCTGGGCTCCTGGCCTGCTCCTCCACCGCCTTCCCGGTGAGCGCAGGGTGACAGCCTAGGGGTTTGACCCAATGAGCCTCTTCACCGGACGCTGCTTTGCTCCCGCTGGCCGTTGGCATGGGAGAGGTGCCTGATGAATCAGGCTGGATCTAATCAACGGGCCCTGGTCATTTGCCATGTGTTCTCCATTCCAGGAATGGTGGAAATGTTCCTGCCTTAGAACTAAAGCTCTTCGCCAGGCCCCTTGGAGTGCAGGAGCGGGAGATGTGGACTGGGACGGAGGGAGGCTGAGATACCAGCAGGCTGCAGGGCAGGACTGAAGAGCTATTTAATAACGTGGTGGTGCTGGAGAAGATTGGCCAGGGCAGCTGTTTTGGCAGAGGTACACCCGCACGTCTCCTAGTGTACATGCAGGTTACTTGGGCAACCCCCCGCCCCCAAAGATGGGGCTTTTGTACCGGTTCCAGAGCAAAATCAGCGATCCTGGCACAAGGCGGCTGTGCTGGGGCTCTCGCTGGGTTCGAAATGTTACCAGTCAGCCCCCAACCATCCGTGCTACTCCAGCTAAAGTGTCTCGTGTTGTTCTGGCCCAAGGCTGGGGGCCTGGACTCCGCGTGGGTTTGCAGAGAGGCTGGCAGCTGAGCCAGGAGCCCCGGTGCTAGGGGGACCATGGGGAGATTCTGGCTTGGCCACACTGGAGGCTGAATCCTTGATTGGTCACCAAACCAGAGCACAAGAAAGTTGGGCAAACAGCTGCTCAGTGCCCCTGACTGTGTGCCTGGATCAAGGCCCAGGGACCATGCTCGGCCCCTGACCTGAGCACGGGAGCTGGGGAGCAGCCGGGGTGTCCCTAGCCCTTCTCCGTGCAGGGAAATCAGAGACCAGGGTGGTGTGTGAGCTCGGCAGTTTGGCGCCGCTGCCTGCTGCTGGAGGCGGTGAATCTTCCCAGATAATTGCAATGATTTAGCTGCGATTACAAAATTAAAAAGTGATCGAGGGATGATGGATGGATGGGAAGGGGAGTTCACTGAGAAAGGCAAACCTGGGCTTATTTGCAAGAGAAACCTTCTCCTCGTGCCACAGGGCTCCTTACTGCTGGAGGCCGAGGACTGGGATCACGGGGGCTGCAGGTCAGGAATCATAGAATAATAGGGTTGGAAGGGACCTCACGAATGAATGGCATCAGCCCCAACCTGACTCCCAGCGCCTCCCCCAGTGCCCTGCCTTGGTGATACTTCAATTCTGGTCATGAGTTTGCTCTCCAGCCACCTCTAGCTGTTAGCCAGAGAGGTGCTTAAAATCCTGGCAGCTCCTGAGCGAGGCCCTAAATGCTCCCTGGCGCTCGGTGCAGCCGCTTCTGCCTTGATGCCTCCAAGTCGCCACTGGATCCCTGCTGGATGCTGGGAAGATGGACAGAGCTGGCTCGTGGGGTGTCTGCAGACATGGCCCTGCCCCTACTCCCCAAATGCCCTGGGGGAAAGGGCTACCGATTTTTGCCTGCACCCAGATGGATTTTCTTGGGGCTGATCTCCCACCTTGCACCCCAGCCCTATGGGATTTTGCACTGGATATTTTGTCTGCCATGCTGCGGACCCCCCTCCTGGCAGATGCTTTGATTTGCAGGGAGGCTGAAGGTAGCCCAGGCTAAAAGACCCTTGAGAGGCCAGAGACCCCTGAGCTCCAGATACCGCTCTGCCTCTCCCCTCCAGCCTCAGCCTGGATGAGGGGCTCCCCAGTGCCATGGTGATAACGCCATTGCATGCCCCTGCCCTCTGAGGTGCCAGCGACATGGCTGTCCCGCACTGAAACCTGCCCCAGCGTCGGGTGGATGGAGGAGGCTCAGAGCTGAAGCAGCTGCCGTTGCTACGGAAACTGCTTCCCGGGTATCCATGGATTCAGCTGGTGGGCGCCCACCCATCTCTCTCGCTGTCGGCGAGGCAGCAGGGCCTTGCTCTGGGGAGTGAGCTGTGAGGGCATGAGCCAATGCCCTGGCTGCTTCCCCTGCATCCAGCAATGGGCTCAAAGTGTGGGGGCTCGGTTTGCAGTGGGGGGGACAGGGTAAACAGGGCGTGCCGTAGGGCACGGGTGAGGCAGAGGGGAACGCCGTGCAGGGAATGCCCAGATGCAGATCCAGTCGCCAGCGCCTGAGGGCTAAAATACAGGG
The DNA here is from genome assembly GCA_007922175.1 of Pelusios castaneus. Lineage (NCBI taxonomy): Eukaryota > Metazoa > Chordata > Testudines > Pelomedusidae > Pelusios > Pelusios castaneus. Next base: position 2,300,725 of record ML685800.1, read on the forward strand.
ATTTTTTTAAACTGGTGTCTCTCACGTGCTGGGTACAGAAAGGCGGCTCCCCACCCCCAGTCCTGTACCCCCTCCCCTGGTGGGGACCAGGGAGGACCTGCGTGGCTGGCCCTCTGCTTGTATATGGTTTGTCTGCTTAAACCGCTGGGGTCCCTTGGAAACCTTCCTTCACGTTGTCCTTGGAAAGCCTGTCCTGGGAGCTGATTAATCGTTAATGTGCCCCGGAGGCAGCAGAGCCCTTAGACTCTGCTTCCAGGGGACTTTCTCCATGGAAGATGGTTGCCGCTGGGCTGGCAGCTGCCTCTACATACGCAAAGCAACCTGGCTGCGGGACAGCGCCGCTGGCTGGCGGCTCTCACTGCGCCCGAGCAGGGCTCCAGGCTGGCAAAGGGGTGTGAACCCAGAGTGTGGCAATCACGCTCCACCGGCGCAGCACCACTGGCTGAAATCCCAGAGCAGAAGGTGCCTTGGTTTTCTTTTGGGGGGCCTGACTCCACCCACCTCTCTTCCAGGGCCTCTTCCCGGCTTCTCCAGAGTTAGCACAATCCAGCCTTGGCTGATTCTTTTCCAGCTCCGTTCCCGCTGGCGGGTGCAGATCCCCCTGGTGTTTGGGGGAATGTTTGAATCTGAGCCACCCACCTTCAAAACCTCAGTAGTGCCTCCCCCCAAGCGAGCGACCAGCATGAATCAGGACACTTCCCCCCCAGTCGTGACATTTGGCTAAAGAAGGGTACGATGTGAAAAATAACAAATGTTGGGTTCTGTTCATTATTCGCCTTCTGGCTTTTCGGCCATGAAGGGCCGTGTTCTCAGGCCAGAATCCGACTTTTCAAAGGAAAGCTCAGAATCTTAGTGCATTCATCCGAGTGGAAGAAGCATGATGGTGAAACCGTGAGAGCAGACAGCCCTACAAACGTGTTGCTGACTTCTTTAAAAACACATTTCTGTTGTCACTAAGGTTTAGAAACCTTTTCCAGTGCAACGTGTGAAGGCTTAAACCTCTTGCCCACACTCCTTGAACGGGAGGGCTGTCTGATATGTGGAATCAATCGAACAGGCTTTCCCCCCCAGCCTTGAATTTCCGTCTGCACGGAGAAGTTACTTACACTCAAAGAACAAATGTTACCAACAGGGACTGGACTAAATGTGGGGCATAAATTATTAAGTGAGTGCTTTTTTCCTTGTGCTAATGAATTTCTCCAGAAGTGTCTCTCTCCCTCACACCCCCCTTACAAAGAGTGACGGCAAAGTGCAGTTCCACTATTAACATATCCTTTGTGTCAGTTGCCACAGTAACTATTAGTGGGTGTTCGTACACGGACAGCCTTAGAAATACAATGCGATGAGCACCTCCAACTAGTCTGTCTCTCCTCCCAACAGCAGAGAGGAGGATGCCAAAGAGGTTTGGAAAATCCAAAGTCAGGGAAGAGACAGAGCATCCAAACAGGGCCTCTGGGATCAGAGATTTAAAATTCTGGTTTCTGCCATTCCATGACCCCGGCGCAGCAAACGGGGATTAGCCATCCAAGCTGCGTCTGAACGCGCTGCGTGGTGGAAGGGAAGGACAATAAAATCTTGAGCCTTGGGCCATAACCAGCAGGCTGGTTTGACAGCCTAAGAAGTGGGAGATGGGGGCTGGCCTGGGCCGTGAATGAGAGATGATGCCCTGGGTGGGAGTCGGCTGCCGAGGGCCTTGAAAGGGGATACAGCTTGTGCTTGCTACGCTGGAGAAGGGGCAGCAAGTGGGGTGCCAAGGGGCAGCCATGGTGCCAGTGATGGGGAGGAGAAGGCGCTTCTCAGCGCTCTTCTGCACGGGCCAGGTTGCGTTTGTCAAGGGCTGGGGCTGAGGAAGGACTTTGCCCTAAGTGGAGAGCCTGGCAGAGCGCGATAGCTGGCGGAAGACCTAGCCTGGCTGTGAGGAGCTGAGTGGAAGATGGGCAGGTTACAGGCCTGAGTGGCAGGCTGGAGGGGTGGTGGTGGAGGAAGACGACATCGGAGAGGGCTCTGGAGGGTTGATATGGAAGTCTGTGTTAGCCATGCTGAGCGTGGGCTCCAGGCGAGACATGCACGCAGAGTTCTCCGAGACCGGCTAAGCGCTTGGTCTGGAGAGACGGAGGCAGTTCGGACACAGAGAGGGAGCTTGACGCCGTGTTCACGGATTAGCTCATTCGCTCCGGTTGCCCTCGGGTCTGTGAGCTGTAAAAATGAATATCCACCTGCTGGCTGCGGCTCAGGCCGGGGACGAGAGGCAATGATGGCTTTAAGCTTGTCTGTCAGTCCTCAAGGTGCTGAGCTGTTCTGGAGGCTGAACCGACCTCTGTGTAACTTAGAGCAGCCCCAGGGGTGTTCTAATTTACAGCAGCCTTCTGAGGGCTACTCGGCAGTGGGGAACTACCCAGGATATCCCAGCAGTGGGCACTATGCAGGCTCCTACTCCCACTCCTGGCACCCATTCCCAGTTCGGCCATACTCCCAGCACTAGGGCTTGTGAGCGGCCAGTGCAGGATTGCTTACGGAGGCCCTACCTTGGGCCTGCACTGGGGGAATTGTCCCAATCCCTCGCAGCTCATTGCCAGCCCCTATCTGCTACCAGAGAGAGCGCTGGGGCAGGGAACAGAATCCATCCCATTAGAGAGAGAAGGAAACATGCCACAGTGAACGTCTGGGTCAGAATAAAACAGGGCAAAGCAAAGGCTTGATTCCAGCCCCTCCCTAGGTCCTCAGAACTTCTGACCAGGGACCCTTGCATGATTCACGCTTGGAGTTTGCATCCCCCACTAGTGGCAATGGACCAGAAAGCTTGTTGCTCCCACGGACACCAATGGGAGTGGAGAACGCTCACCATCTCCCGTGACCAGGCCCCAGCCATAAAAGTGAAGCAATGCACTTTGTGCTTCCCATCACCACAGCTCAAGTAAACTCAAAATTGTCTGTGTTGGGACAAGAATGCTGCCTGCATCAGAATCCCCACTAACGGTCAGGCGTGACATCGACCATGCTCTCTGGCTGAACAGCCAGGACCTGGAAATATTTATAGTTGTGACTAGGAAAGGGATAAAAGAAATGTGTTAAGCCTGAATTGTTTTGCTATGGCAGGAGTCAGCAGATGGCGCTGTTACATACCATCCCCCAAGTTTTTTTCCTTAGCCAGTGAGCGGTGTTGCGTCTTTGAGTGCTGCATTGTTGTTGGGTTTTCTGATATAAATTCTTTGGGAGGGAGCTGGTGCAAGCAGCTGGAGAGTTTTTCTGTCTTTGCCAGTCAGTCTTTGCTGCTAAGTTGCTCCCTGGACCCCAGGTCTGGGTGTTTGGGCTGTGAGTTCTGAAAGAGGGTGTGGCTTGTGCAATTGTTCCACCTCTGTTCCAGGGTTCGTGTGTATGTTACAAATGAAACAAGTCGCACCAGGGCAATAGGCAGAGTCTGATTGCTCCTGTCCAAACTGATCAGCAAAGCCCCAATGCCTGCTAGAACTTGGCAAAGAAGTAGCAATATTTTGGTCATGTGACATCCTTGGATTTTTCACAGGATTTTTCTCTTAATTTCCCCGTATATGTTATGGACAGTTTCACCTGAAAAGGCTTGTGGGTTTTGTTGTTTGTTTCACAAATTTCCCGAAGCCTTTCTTGAAGGACTTGGAACACATTTGGGGTGTGGTCTTGCACCTTGAACCAAAAGGGGAAAAATGTATTGAATTTTGACAACTGTCTTTTCTCCCCATTGTTAATTAGGCCTTGGAGTTAAATAAGTGTCATTTAAAAGGGAGGGGAGGAGAGATGGTTAAGCTCTGTGATTAAAATCCCTTTCTCAATCATTTCCCTCATTAGCTCCCTGAAACCTAAGCTGGCAATTAAATGTCAACAGTGTTAACTCTTGCTGCGTGTCAGTGCACACAGGACAGGGGAGGGATGAATATGTTATGAAGGGCTGCACACTACGGTGGGCGTGGCATCACATTGTGGTGCCTGGAGTGGGTAGACCTGGGAATGTGGGCGGAGCCTGGGGAACTACCATGTTTTTTTCCAGCCTGACCCCTCCCAGCAGAAGTTAAAGGACATGGTTCCCCTGATTTAGAGGGAGGCCATCCCCCCCTTTTTTTAAGACATGCAGGGCTGTAATAAGGGGCTTTTGTTAAGTGTGAGTGCAAACACAGCTGTTGACAATAATCATAATGACAGGGACACTGAGCATTAATGACCAGAATAATTGCCTTGCTCCATCTGGTTTTCAAAAAGGGAGAAAAAAAAGAAACCCATCAACCTTTGGAAGCAAATGCTTTGTGCAGCTTTTTAAGACAGCCGTAGCCTCCTATCCCACCTCCCCTCCCTGCTCTGATGCTAATTGAAAATTGATTTTATCATTTACTGTATTATTTAAATGTTACATTACATATCTACACAAACATACTCCTCCCATTCAGCTCCCAAAACGCCTCAGATGAAACATTTGCTCGTTTCTGGGCTGAGCTGTACCTCTGTGTTCTGCTGTTCTTGAATTCCCTGGGCGAATGAAATGGAATGAGATTAATCTCTCCAGAGAGCCGAGGGCTGGGAGAGGAAATGGGGAAATGTATTTAAGAATCGTGTAAGGAGGAGCAAGCGTAAGAGACTTCTGTCTAATCTACCAACCCAGCTATTTTTAGTCTTGCTCTTTTAACAAAACGCTAATGCTTCGGGCTTGTCTAAATAATCGCAAAGCTCTTTTGGAGTCAACTATCTGTGATCCCCCTTTTGTGGATGGGGAAACTGAGTCCCAGAGGCTCAGTGACTTGCCCTGGGTTGCCTATCTAGTTGGTGTTGTTATAATTTGTACTGCAGTGGCATCTTGAGGCCTTCAGTGTTTTTGTGGCCCCGTTGTGCTAGGAGCTGTACAGGCATGTAAGAAGAGATGTCTCAGGCCTGAAGAGCTTCCAAACGAAATAGACGAAGGAGTGGGAGAAAGGGAGTGTTAGCCCCATTTTACAGGTGGGGAGCTGAGGCTCCAATCTTCACATGGGCAGTTTTTCCAAAGGTCTCTGTCCCCAACACACACAGCTATTTGGACAGCTGTGGCCTGAGCGAATGTGCCCAGTCACCGCCAGAGCCAGTGGTGCTGCATTGAACCAGGTCTCCTGAGTCACACGTAACCCCCAAAATATTCCTTTCCTGCCCTCCCTTAGAAATGCCGGGAGGCTCCGAGTTTCCAGGCTGCTTCTCTGGGCTCCAGCAGGGTTCACAGTGCACATTTTTTGGAACCGAAATGGCTGCACAGTTGGCTAGTGAATAACACATGGGAGCTGGGAGATGCTCTTTGATAGAGTGTGGAATCGCTGGCTCTGAGCAATCCACTCAGCTTTAAAACACTCTCTTGTGCACTCAAACTCGGAACGTGATGAGCTAGGCGCTGAGGCTGGGTTTGGGGCGGCTTGTGAATATCAGTGTCTTTTGAAGGCAGATTTTGAGTGGCTGGAACCTGCAGAAGGTCATCAGCTGTGTACTGCTGCTTTTCGCCGCAGGGCAGGACAGCACTTTGGCAAGCAAAGCTTTCCTGTGTTACATAAACCTTCAGTTTCCTTCATGCTGTGTGTGCAGCGAGCCTGGGATTTAGGAAAGCCGCGATGGGGCTAAGGTCTATTTCGGGAGCTGGGCCCTGGGCTACAATTCACTAGGGGGCACCAAAGGATTAGGAAAATGCTCTTTGTTTCTTGAGCCACCCATCAACAGGAACTGATGAGGCTCTGCCAGGAAGGGAGAAGACCAGCGTAGATGTCACCTCCTAGGTAGAGCTCTGGGCTGGGGCTGAGCAGAGCTGGATACTGGCCCTGGCTGTATTGTGTGACCGTGAGCAAGTCGTGACCCCTTGCTGGCTATGTCTACACTAGAAAAGTTAAGTCGACTTTTGTTAAGTCGACTTTAATAAGGTCAACTTTAAGTCGACTTAAAATCGACCTTATTAAAGTCAACTTAACAAGTGGCAACACTTTAAATCGACTTAGTCCACCTTATTAAGTCGACCGAACTGCCCTTAGGTCAACACGGGGCTTAGGTCGACCTAAGGAGGCTGAAGTTGAGGGGTAGTTATAAAGTCAACTTAAGCTTTCATTAAGGTGACTTAAGGAATTTCTTAAGTCGACATAATGAAAGCCCAGTGTGGACGTGACTTAATTTAAGTCGACTTAAGCCTCCTTAAATCGACTTAAATTGCCAGTGTAGACATAGCCTCTGTGCCTTAGTTTCCCTGTCTGTAAAATGGTCACAAGCTAGGGATGAAAAGCACTGAAGGAGAGCTGGGGATTAGGATGCTGTGGTTCCTAGCAGCCTGGTCCAGGAGCGTGGCGCTATTCCTGGTTGTGATCCTGAGCAAGTCACTTCCTCTCACCAGCCTGTTGTTTCCTGTCCCGCTTTTTGTCTCTTGGGGGCAGTGACTGTCCCTGACTGTGGCTTGTGCAGGACCTACCATAACCGGCCCTGCTCAGTGGGGACACCAGGGGCGACTGTAACACGTGCAATAGATGATGAGAACACACTGCTTCCATGTGCACTGATCTAAAACCACTGGGTTCAGTGGAGTTACTCCTGACTGACCCCCAAACTGGGCATCAGCTGCTTTTCATTTCCACAACAGGGAAATTCCACCATTTCCTATTCCAGAGGAATTTGGAGGATTACTCTTGAAGACCAGCTGCTGGAGGAAACCTTCTTGCCCATCTGTCGTTTTGGCTTGTAATTAAATTCCAAGAAGCTATCGCTTTTGAAATAAGAAATGCCTGAATTGACTTTGTGCATCGGGTTGTTCGCAGCAAATCGGCGATAAAAGAACGCGTCCCGCTTTGTCCGCGAAGCTGCATTATTACCATTAGCCCTGGATGCCATCTAGTTAAATGAACTGCTGTGCCTCACAACATCCTTCTGCAGGAATTACCATGGCCTCTCAGAGCCACACACAACGGGGACTGAATTCTGGAAGTAGGTTTTGGAATGAGTAGCACATTGTCCTGGAATATTATTACAATAACACACCGAATGGAATGGAGTGGAATGGCAAAGTGCATCTGCATTCCTCGCTCTTAATTGTGATTCAGCCTTCATCACTGAGTCCTGTGGGTCAGGAACTCAGCTGAAATCAGTGGAGGTACATCCCAGAGGGGCCGGCCCAGCAGCTGTATGGAATCACATCAAGATGCTCCTGGAATGGCATCAACTTGGCTGTCCCAAATTCAAGCAAATCTGTATCCAGAGATGAGCTGCAGTGAAAGCCACTAATTTTAGGCATAAACTCAGTGAAGAGCGCAGCGTGTCAATTAGGCTCTTGTGTGCGATAATCGCAGGCTACTGCATCCTCTTCAGCTTTTGCTGGAGGACGTGCTCGCTGGAGCTTGGATCACACGCTCGCGTGAAATGGCAGCTTCCGTCTTTCGGCTGGTTTCAAACTAGCTTTTGCAGCTATAGTCTGCATCTCAGCCAGAGCTGGCTCAATAATCCACAGTGCTCTTCCCTTCGCACCCACATTCGGACATGGCGGAGGGTCTCTGGTTAGGGTCATCAACTAAATTCTTTGGCCCAGATGGTCTCTTCGTGCCCTAACAAAAACACAGCATGGCTCAGCCCGGCTTCTGGCGGGGCATCTGTGCACACGCAAGCCCATCACCGTAAGGTAGCATCCTCAGGTGGCTGTAACGTATTTCCCTGGCCATGGGTTCTGTGGCACCTGGCACAAGATGTGAGTGGCTGCCATGGAGATGTGCTCTACTCCACCCTCCCAGCTCCCTACACCAGGGTGCGAGGGGCCAGCTGGCCCAGGGACCAGCTAAGCCACTCTATCCCCCTACCTGTGCCAGAGTTCTGCAAAGTGGCTGTCGCGGGGTGGGGGCGGATCTGGACCATCGATCAGATGCTGCCATTGACTTTGAACTGTGCTAGGAAACAGGTAACATCCACTGACAGAATGATGCCTGCTGTAACCTGCTCTGCTGTGGTTTGGACACGCCCCTCTGAACACCTGTAGACAGGTAAGTAGATTTATATCATTTTTAAACTAAAACCGCCTTTCAGCTGACTGGATGGGCGAGCCTCGAAGACAACAAAGGGTTTGGACTCAGAGAACCATCCAGGGGCATAAATATCTGTCTGTTATTGGAACATTTTGGACTCTACAGACGGAGTTCATCCTAAAACAGAGTCCGTATTTACAGGGGAGGCTGTTAGGATAATACAGATGCTAAATAACAAGAAGTTCCCACCTTCAAGCATCTGACGAAGTGGGGTTTTCTGCCACAAAAGCTCATGCGAGAAATAAATCGGTCAGTCTTTAAAAGCGCCGCCGGACTCTGTTTTATCTGTATGCTGTGACTGATGTTCTGCAGGACGCGATACCATCTTTGCCACTGGGGGGCTCCAGGTGGGAGTGGCATTGCCAGCTCAGACCCACCTGTGTATTTCAGTCTAGCTCCAGAGAGGGGCATATGGAGCAGGTCACCTGTGGTTTCTCATTGTCTCTGGCTGCTCCCTGCTGCTTTCTGATTAACCAGCCGTCTCAGCACCGCTTTGCCCCGGTTCTGGTGGCAACAGCGACTTGCGGGTTGCTACGGCCGTGAATGTTTCGGGTTCCTGTCCGAATTGGAAAGAGGTGCCCACCCTCAGCCAGTCCAAGGCTGCTGTGTTGGGCGAACAGGGGCAACCCGATCTCCACCTCCACAATTCGGTGGCTGCAGAGCCCAGGTGGAGCCAGGCCAAACAGTAAAGTGTTTGCGGTCACTGAAAAGCCGCCGGCTGGGCTGGCACCGAGCGCCAATGCGCTGGGCTCGCGGCCCGATCAGCACGTGCAGGGAGGCTGCAGCTGGCTGTGTTAGTGCTGGTTAGACAGATGGCGGAAATGGAGCGACCGGGCTCTGTGGGCGAGGCGTGGAGGGAATGAATCCATTTCGCGGGGCTGGGAAAAGTTACAGTGAACTCAATAATCTGCTGACACTGAATCCCCTTTGCTAGGGCAACGGGCTGCACCTGAAGGGCTGTGGTCTGCCAGGTTTGAACACTCTTCAGCCACAAGGGTTTGGACTCTGGCCGTTAGCAGACCCAGAAGCTGCTGCCTGGTGACTAGCCATTCGAGGGGGCAGAGCCAGGGTGGAGGAGCCCAGGTTCCCTACAGGCCAAATTCTCCAGGGACTTTGGGCCACGCGGAATTTCTGGGCCAGGGTATAAACTCAAAGCGGGTCAGAACAAAGCCTCCAGCTCCCGGCCCGCCGAGCTCCCAAATGCCCTGGATTTGTGGTTCCGTGGCGTTGCCCATCTCCCGAGTGAGTCTGGCCTCTGGCTGCACATTCCTTCCCTGTGCTGCACCGCAAGACCCGGTCTAGGAGGGCTGGAAGCTGAGACCTCTTCTCCTCGGCCCCGTCTTGGCCCAGGAGGTAAATTGGAGAGCTCATCTTATCGGTCCAAGGGAGTGGTCGTGAAGCCACGGCCTGTGGAATTCCCTGCCATCTGGCAGAGCCCAGGCGTGGGGACCCTTAGGACAGAGTTCAAGTCCGGCAGCCGGGGGAGAGGCCCAGGATCTGGATGGACGGACAGGCCTACGGCCAAGGCACGCCCTCGCTGCACTTGGGTGCTGTGTGCGGGCGAGACGCTGCCCTGGAAGCTGTTTGGCACCCGAGGGTCTGCGAATGTCCCTTCCCTGCAGGCTGGGGCGGAAAAGGTGTCGTTGCCTTCAGAGGCTGAGGCACAGGGTTGCACCAAGGCTGATGTTGACCCTGTGGTCCTCATGGCTTGTCCCCAAAGAACCTGGTCTTGTGACCGTTCCAGAGACTTAGATTTCACATTTGCCTTCAGTATTAAATGAAACGGCACAGCCGTGAAAACAGCACATGTTTTTCTCTTCCTGCAGTCAGGTGAGCCAACAGATGTGAATGATCGCTGCCCAGTTTTACAGCCAGCCTTTTGGGCTCGCTGGAGAATGAAAAAGAGACATGTTGTTGAGCTCTATGTCACGTACAGAGTCCTCAGCACGCAGCTTTCCCTTAGCGTGTTCTCCTGCCACCACATCACATGCAGGCAGCCGGGGCTGGGCGCAGAGAAGGCTTTTCAATCCAGCTTACCCAGACGAGCCCTGCCATGGGAGCTCAGATTTGGCAAACAAGCGAGGCAAGCTGTCCCAGAAGAGTCGAATGGAAGGCCTGACTTCTGAAATAGCAGCAGCAGCAGGGAGGGAGGGAAAGGGGAATGGGGAACAGGGCTGAGGTTTGGGATATGTACCCCCTTAATAATGACTCCCCGCCTCCACAAAACACTGCGTGACTCACTTGTGCCCTGCTGCTGCCGGGCTGTGCCGGAGAAGAAGCCCGTGGACCCCGACGTTAGTTGCCAGAGGACCGTCTGTGTCTAGGCTGGTGTTCTAAGGAGGGCCCAGGACACAGTGCGGGCCCGCCATGCTACGTGATTAGGGCCCGATTTAGCCTCTCATGGGAGCTACTGGCTGATCCCCAAAGTGGGTCATGGGGCTAGGAGCCCAAACGGGGACCGAGGTGCTTGGCTGGTTTGCAAAGCCTTGGGCTGAGCGTGCACGTGCAGGTTGCAGCGGGGGGGTACTGCCGTCGTCCTCACGGCCCATCTGCCTCTTGCCTTGCAGCCGCGAGGAGGCGGAAGCGCTCGAGAAGGAACTGCTGGAGGATTACAGATTTGGTCGGCAGCAGCTGATTGAGATCTGGGGGCACGCCTGCGCCATCGCTGTGACGAAGGTAAGAGCGGCGTCGGGCCGGAGGGGCACGCTGGGATTTAGAGCCAGGTACGTACGGGGATCTGGAGGTTCTGCCGTACAGAACAAACCCGGGCTGCGAAGCTGTGGGCTTGGCTGGCCTGTGTGAGCTTGTTCCCTTGGGTAATCAAATGTGCTTCTTTTCCCTGAGCTCTGTTTCCTTCTCCCAGCCTGGCGTTTCTCTTAGCTTCCCTGTTCCCCGTCCCCACCGCTGGATCAAACACCAAGTGCAGTGTGTTGGAGGCACAGAAACATTGGGCTAATTTTCTTCCCCTTCCCTTGCTGTGAGAGTTTGGCCAGGCAGGAGTGGCTTGAAAGAGGGACCCAGATCTCTTAGTTCTGTAGCTGGGCCTCCTCCTGGCTGGCGCTGGCTCAGGGAGGGACGCGTAAGGTGCGCTGAGCTGTGCGTTTTGCCATCTTCACGTTCCTGGAGCCAGCCACGATCTAAAGTCCCAGAACACCTTGGAAGGGTTTGTTCTCTTAGTAGTTCCCACCTGGGACCGGAACTGGAAGTGCCCGAGTAAGAGCTTGTTTTTGTGGGGTTTCCATCCAGGATGGGCTGATCTCATGAGCTTTCCAGCTGACTCAAGCCTTTCCGGGAAGCTTTGGCTTGCATCAAGACCAAGCGCCAACTGCAAACCTGTCCACGTTTGCTCATCGCTAGCATGATTCCCTGCAGCGATTGAAACACCGATTTGCTTCAGGAATTGGCAAACGTGCTATGGGAGCTGGAGAGAATAAACCTGCCAGCTGGTCTCTGTCGTGGGGTGGGGGAGCTTCCCGGACAGGAATTCTCTGTCTGCCCATTTTTTTTAAGAGGCTCAGCCTCAAGGCTGATACTGGAGAGAAGAAGATCCAGCTGCCTTTTCCCTCCAGAGTGACCTGTCTCCTCGTTCAGAAAGAACCAACCAGCAGGTCCTGGGAAGCGCGTCCTCCCCTCAGACCCTAGAGCTGGCCTAAATTTTTCAGCCCTAACTTTTTCTGGCAAAAAAAGCAGATGTGGCAACGCTGGTTGGCGACTTTGTGTCCCACTGTTTGTTTAAAAAGAAAAATCCCCCAACTCCAAAGGTTTCACTGCAACGGTTTCGAACCGTTTCCATTTTTTGGTTCAGAACGACTCTTCGTCTGGAAATCTTCTGTTTTATGACTTTTCAAAAATTACAATGTGCTCAAAATCAAAACTGTGGACGTTCGCCATCAGATCAGGAGCCGGAATGCAGCGATCCCAACAGGAAATCTATTGAGCCCCAGGATCTGGTGCCCCTCGCCTTCCCGCATCAGAAATGGCTTGATCCTAACAGCTGATGGCGCTCCTTAGTGGAATGAGCCAGTCTGCCCTGAGACACTATTGCTTCCCGTGCCGTGAAACACTTGCTTTTCACTTTGGATCTTCAGCCGAACTCTGACAGCTCCCCGTGTCTGGGTGGGTTCAGCCATTGATTCCTGCCTTCAGCCAAACGTCGCCAAACCAGAGCCTATGTGCGCGGTGGTCTTTGCTGGAGCAGATTTTAATGCAAGAGCTAAATGTCAGCTCAGAAATATTTAGCTCCCGGTATTTTCACGGCAAATTTACCCAGCTGGGGCTGAGACAGAGTCAACAGTGTGAAGGTAATGATAAAGGGCCCAATTCTCATTCACACCCAGCCCTTTTGATGCGTCTCGGCCGCTGTGCATGGCATTTGGACCTGTGGCAAATGTGGTGCCAAGGTCCCCCTTTCCTCGAAAAACACAGGGCCGGATTGGATGGTGATGTGAGCAAGTTCCGTGTGGGGAACAAGCTGATCAGAAACCAGCTGAGCGTGGTAAAGCGGGGTCACGAGCACCAACTGTGCGTGCAAGGGGTGTGTGCAGCTGCACCAACTGTGCGTGCAAGGGGTGTGTGCAGCTGGGAGCACAGGCAGTTCTGTCCTCACTGGATCCTGGCCCTTTTTCTGCTCAGCCGCCCTGGGGGCGTGTACCCTGCACACGTTTCCCAAGCCCTCGCATGAGCCATCTTCAGGCTGCATTGGCAGGCTCAGGGGCTCGGTCCCGGATCTGCCGTCGAAGACACGGAGAACCCTGCTCAACAGCAGTTTCCGACTGGGAACGGTCACGCGCCATTCCCAGTTCTGCCAGCTCAGGTGCCGGCAGGGCGTCCCGATGGCCAGGACTGTGGCAAATCAGTGGGGAGTCACCCTGTGGCCGGACCAGGACAAAGTGTAACCCAGCTGGCATTGAACGGGCTGGTTCGTGCTAGAGCTCTGTGTCACCCTAGGGAAAAGACAGCTTCATCCTGCGGGTGACTTTCATCTGACAGTCGCCTCCAGTGGCCTGTGCCACCTCTGCTCCATTCAGGAACTGTGCTGACGGGGAGTCCCGCCCGGCATGAACCTTCAGGACGTCAGCCAAGGGCCACGGAAAGGCTCCCCGCCAGGCTTTCCGAGGGAGGCAGAAGGCCCGAGCGCCCCCAGAAGGAGAGAGGAGATAATTCGTGGAGTCAGAGAGGACCTGGACGAACCTTCCTTCCTCTCTGCCCCCAATACCTCTGGGCCAAGGCCAGGCTCTTTCCCGAAGGGCTCCCTCTCTGGTGCCATGTTGCAAGCACTAGAAGACGCTGATCCTGCCACCTAGAGAAGCCAACAGAGCTGTCAATCATAACGCCATCACTACAGACTCTGGGCGCTTTCCAGCAGGACCAGGGCTTGGCTAACATTGGCCGGGACTGGCTGAGTCAGTCCCAAAGCGGGCCCCTGCTCTTGGAAAGGCCTGGGAAAAGCCAGTGTAGAATAGCCAGATGATAGTCGGCTGCCCCCAGCCTGCCAAGTACTCACCTTCCATACTCAATTGGCGGGAACGTCGCTGCAGAATAGCTGATTGACCGGGAAACTGGAGGGGTTGGGAGATGCTTTACTGTCTACACTAACATCAACTTTCACTTCAGTTTCCAGCTTTGGGGCTGGTGCTTCCCCCGTTCTCAGCTGGTAACCAGTCGGCTTCAAAGACTGTGTCTGAACTCCCGCCGTAGGGAGTGAACCAGCTTTATTCTTTGCCAAGCAACTGCGGGGAGGGGGAATCTCCTTCCTTAGAGGTTTTTCAGGCCCAGTTTGACAAAGCCCTGGCTGGGATGATCCAGTTGGGGTTGGTCCTGCTCTGAGCAGGGGGTTGGACTAGATCCCTCCTGAGGTTCCTTCCAACCATAACCTTCTATGATTCTATGACTGTCCCTGGGATATGATACATTCCATCCCGCTGCTGTTAGATCTAGTTCTTTTGAATTGCATTGATTCACGTTTTATGTCACTGCAGCTTCCTCAGGAACTGTTGTTAGGTGCCAGCCAATTCCAGCCCACGTCTCTTGGGAGGCAGCATCCCTTTGGTGCAGTTGAAAACCAATCATTGGAGTATGAAGTTAGAGGGATAGACTCTGCAGAATCTTGTTCCTATTTTGAATGACTATGGGATTCTTGTCCGCTTTCTGTCTCAAACTGCTGCATCGTGTAGGTCAATAGCTGGATAAGGAGATCTAAATCAAAACTCAGATCCCTACAGAGACATGGATTTTCTTACTTCGGCTCATAGACTCATAGACTTTAAGGTCAGAAGGGACCAGTACGATCATCTAGTCTGACCTCCTGCAAAATGCAGGCCTCAAGACCTCACCCACCCACTCCAGCAATAGGCCACCGACCTATGACTGAGTTATTTACCTCCTTAAATCATGATGTCCAGCACTTGGCACAATGGAGCTATGATTTTATTTAGCATCTCTAGCAGAGTTGGGCAAATAGAATTTAATCAAATATTAAATTCGTCAAAAAAAAAGGCAGGTTTGGAGCGACTGAAACGACTTGCAAATTTGGGCCAAATTTGGTGAATAGTTTCAGCCGAATTAAAAAAAAAAAAAATCCTCATTTTTTAAAGTGTAAAATGGCTCATTTTGACATTTTCAAAATGAACGGTTTTGACGTTTCATTTGAAAACAAACTTCCGTTTGGAAAGCGTCAGTCAGAATCCACGTTTCGCTGGATGCAAATGGAATGTTTTCCCATTTATAAGAAAAATGGAAGATGGTAGTTTGGATTCAAAAGCAACTGAATTTTTGTTCTATTTGGCCCACCAACTGCAAAACTAATTCTCCACCAAGCCCCAGTCCCCATTCACTAGGACTACAATAAATATTTCTGGCCTATCTCTAGCTGGCACAAATGTCCAAACTTTTGGGTGGCTTTTCTGAGCTCTTACTTGGGTTGTGGATCCAAATTTTATGTAATAGGGCTGCCGACCGCATTTGTGGCACAGATTCACATCTACTAGTATATGATTTCTTCAAACCTAGATCATCCAGCAAACGCTGTGCTTATTACCTACAACGCGGTAAGTAAATATTGACCTGAAATCAGACCATTCTAACAAGCAACTCTGGATTCAGCAGATTTTGGTGGTAAAAAGTTAAACATTCAGCGATGCAGGCTGGGTTATTGGCGGTGCTGCACGAGGGTCTGAAAATTCAATCTGCCTGCACATTGTGTTAATGGTACGCGGTTAGTTTTATAACTGAGTGATCTTCAAAGCTACCAACTGGAACAGTGGGCCTAGAACTGTGCCGAAGCATTTTTAAAGACTAACAAAATTATTTATTGCAGAGCTCTTGTGAGAGAAAAATCTCACTTTGTCAGATGCTTGAAGATGGGGAACTTACAGAATGGGAGGAAAATAAATGCAGGGGAGCGTAAGTCATAGGATCAGGCCAGACTGTTCCAGCAAATCAAAGCAGTTGTCTGACTGTTGGGTTAATTTCTGGGAGCTGCCATTTCAAATGAAGGCCATATTATGGCTCTTGGTGGGGAGAGGGAACCATTCCCCTAAGAAATCCATTCCTGGTGGGTTTAGACTGAGCTCTGATTTGCAGCTTATAAAACAGAGAAGGAAGCACGGGGTGGGGAGGGGCTAGCAGACAAACAGCGATATCAGTGTCTGTTGGTGTCGTTTCTGGTTTCCTGGCTTTGCTATTTTATCAATCAGTTCAGCCGCACGGTGTCCCTACGAGGGAGGCAAGCGGCAGACGCACCAGGATCGCTTTACATGCTGCCGGGGTGGGACACTGCCGCGCAGGAATGTTTGGCGGCAATGTGGAGCGGGACGGGAATTAGAATTCTGGAGCCAGTTGAAGCAGCATGGGAAGCTGCCCGGATAGCTGGCCGGTACCTGCTGGAAGTTTGACCCCGACACCCCTGGGCTTTTGCAAAAATTGGATCCTGAGTTTGTCCATCCCGAAGTTGCCTCAGGCCCTCTCCAGTGAGCTCGGCAGCAGCATCCTCCCCAGACAGATGGAGAAACTGAGGCACAGACCGGGGTCCCATTAGCCAGAGCCGAGATTGTCTCCTGGCTGCCCCTCCTGTGCTCCCAAGCTGCTGGGAACAATCAGTCGTGCTGCTGAGATTCACTCGGCTGTGGCAGCTTCTGTCGGCGGCTGGCTCTTTGCTGGGACATTAAGCAGATCGCATCGAACCAATGCTTTCCATTCTCCAAAGCCGCCTTCGTCTGCCTGTTGCTTTTGGATTTCTTGAGCCCCTTTAATTATTTCATCTGGGTTAAATTACTCGAACAGGAGCTGAACTTTTTTTTTTCCCCTTTAAAAATAACATGATCTGAGGTTCCCAACTCCAGGGGAAAATGCTTTCACGTTCCCTGAGACCCAGGCCATGCATGGGAGGGGCAAAGGCGAGCTTGTCCCTGCTGCACGTGAAGCTTATTGTGAGCCCTTCCAAGCGCCAAGTGCTGGAATCAGCTGCAGCATCGGGTTGCCCAGTGCCTGGGGCAGAAGTGTGGGGACGGTGCCTTAGGGAGATGGCTGCTTGCAGGGGGATCCAGTGGCTGAGCTGCCCAAGACTCCCTGCAAACCGGGCCTCCTTCTGCAGGGCCTGGAGTGGGAGGAAGGCCAGGCCCAGCAGAATCCAAGGAGACGGCAGTTTGGCACCTCACCCCCCACCTGGCTCCCACTCATTGCTTGGGCGGGAAGGGATTGTTAACAAGAGTCCAGGCATGCATTCCAGCCCCCAGCTGTGTTTATTAGGAGGGATGGAGTGCACTGCAGGAACCGCACGGAGGGCGCCTGTGCCATCTGCCGCGGCCAGCGGCAGAGTTCCCAAAGGGAAAACAATGCCTGCACCTCGGAGCTCTTTTGCTTCATTAGAACCAGCCGTCATTAGCTGATCTTCCAGGGCCAAGGCTGTTAATCGGGGAGCTTAATTCCCTCCCTGGGCTTTGGAGGCCTTTGGGAGATGATGCCAAGGCAGCTGAAATGTGAGACTGTTTCCTTTTGCACCTGGCACCTTCTACCCTACAGATGCCCGAAGATCTCTGGGCACAGTGGACTCCCATAGAGGACAGAGACAAGCACCAGCTTCATTCCCCAATCTGCCTGTTTCTTCTCTGGCCCCTGTCCAAACCCACCCCCTTGGTGGGACAGGGGGAAGTTCCACGCCACTAGAATCTGCCCCACACAGTCACGGCAGTCTCTGCCGGGACGCACCGAGAGGCTGCTACAGGATCCGGGCAAGGGGGAACCCTCCTACCCCCCATCCCGTTTGCACCCGCTCTGGCTCCTTTTCCAGCATGTGGCTCTCCCCCTTGGTACGGATCACTGAACTGGTGCTCCGGGCTGCTGGCTCGGCTGTCATAGCTGCTGGGAGGTCACGTCTCAGTTAGTTCCTGCTAAATATTGGATCGCGATCTTTATAATGGGCCTTTATTCAACTGGCTGCTAATGGGGCCAACTGTCTCGTGCCGCCCTGCTATTCCTGGAGCACTCATTCCGGTCGCAGGGCTACGTGCCTGGCATGCAAGTGAAAAGGTGAAATATACCAGTTGCCCAGGGGCAGGCAGGGAGAATGTTAGCTCAGCTGCTGGCATGGAAGGAGTGTCGGTCTCTGGGCTCGGAAACCTAAGATTCAGAATCCGGCTCGTCCTCATCCTCACTCACAGCTGTCCCATCCTGCTGCCTGGGCAGCTGGGGCATGAATGTGTCATTGCAGCTGAAACAGGGTTTTGGAATGGAGGGTGGGGGGCGTTCGATTCGTTCGCTTGTTCCTGTCGCAGCCTGGGGAGCAATCCAGACCAATGAAGGGCTGGCACCTCTTGCAGTAGCCCCGAGTGCCTCCTGGTGCCTTGAATTCCATCTACATCCTGTGCAGCTCTGGGCCAGTCTCCAGTCCACAGACTTCCCTTGCCTTCCCCCAGCCCACGTAACAACGGGTGGGTGACTCCCCACTCTGCCCCACCACCAGTTTCCCCAGAAACACGTTCCAGCCCTGTCCTGGGTCCATCAGAGCGGTGTTAAGGGCCGTTGCCTTTTAAGGAGTCAATATTCGACACTTTGCTGCTTTAACCAGAGCTACCAAGCAGTTGGGGGTAAAGACACCTTCCTTTGGAAAGCCCTGGTCACCACCTTTCCCACCGGACGTGGGTCCAGTGCACGTCAGTCCTGCATGTATCCAGAACTGCATTCGTACGTCGGCAAGAGCAGCAATGGCCAGCGAATGAATGACTGGTTTTCACAAGGCCTGCTTTGGACAAAGATTATTCCATGGCAGGTCGGCTGTGAACACAGGGGTGCTCCGTGTCCCAATTCTCCATTAGAACAGTGTGAAAAATCCCCCTGAATTTCTGGTTGGCACGAACCGAAAGTCTCAGCCCCATGCGTGGGTTAAAGCATGATGCCAAGTCACAGCTGGTTGGCCCTACCGCCGCTGGAGATACATCAGGGCGCCGGGCGCGGATTTGCAGATTACCGTCTGTGATGCAAAGGCAATCCTCCCGAGTTGTATAGTGGCAGATCCTAGAGCCCCAGGCAGGAATGTGGTCTGGTGGGACTCAGTGCTGCATGGATAGAGAGAAAGACACCCCTGGCCCAGGGAGCCCACACGGCAGGGATGTAAAGCACATGCCAGAGGCGAGAGGATCTGAGAACAAAGAGAACGCTTGGTTCTGTGGACTAGCCACGTGAATCACCTGCCGCCTGGCCGGATAGGGAGGAGGGAACAGATTTGCACTTGGGGGGCAGCCTGGCTTGGGGACTTTCCCTAGGGCCCTGGAAGTGTCTCTTTCCAGCCCCACGGGTGCGAAGTTTTGTCCAAATCCAGTGATGTAACCGGGGAACATTTAATTAAGGTGCATGGCGTGGAGCATCTCCAGTGGCTAAGAAGCATATTAGAAAGTTATCCTTCCCAGCCAGCCAGGCTTTTTAAAATCACCTTCCACTGCTCTCTTTGAGCCACAGGATTAATTCTGGCCATGGCGCAGGGCCGTCTGCTTCGCTGCAAACCCGCCAGGCGCTGGTATTTTTAAAAGCAGCCCCTTCTATTTTCAGACGTCAATTAAACACCCTCCGTGCACCCACGGCTTGCTCAGTCTTTCCCTGGGGACGCTCCAGAGAAGAGCCTGCCTAGGAGCGGGCGGGGTTCTCCCAGGGCCAGCTGCCAACGAAGTTATAGTTAGAAGCTGATCTTCGCTTTCCCACCCACGATTCTTCTCAGCTCCCCTCGCCTTGCTCCACATTTAACCAAGACTCTGGGGGTCAGGAGTTTATCGGCGTCAGCGGCTCACTCCCCAGACCCTGGCTCCTGATGTGTCATCCTCTGGCCAGCCGGGGGCAGCCCCCACCTGCCAGCAGGTGCATGGAACGTGCCAGTCTTGCTGACCATGGCTAACAGGCGAGCAGTGCCCGGGCAAAGGGGGACTTCCAACCAAGTGACCCCTGGCCAGCAGCCTGGGGAAAGGTGACCAGACAGGCAACCTCTGCAGTGGGTGGGCTGTTTGCCCCCCTTCCCCTCTGTGTTGAGTAGGTCCCATTGTGCTGGGTGCTGCACAAACGTAGCCCGAAAAGAGCTTCCAGGCGGAGTAAATCGAGCTTTAGCCCTGTGTGAGGCTTTGCCCCTGGCTGGAATAATTTGAGAGACAGGCTGTGAAAAGTTGTTCCTGCCCCTGGCAGGCCAGATCAAAGGATTATTTATTATTTGTATGATAGGGCACCTTTGTGTTTGGATGGGAAACAGAGGGACTTGCCCGAGGCTACAGGCAGGGCCCCAGATTGCCCCTGGTCTCCCAGGCCGATGTTCCAGCTGCTAGGCCTGTTGTGTCCATTAGAGATTAACCACTCGGCTGGAGACGAGGGGTTAGCTGTGTTAATGAGGAGGCATCGAAAGGATGAACCTCGCAGCGGAAGCGTCCTCCCAGCAATAATTCCCTTTGGTGCATCAGTCATGCAGAATTGCGTCCCGAGTCACTTTGTGACGTTTCATTCAGTCTCAGGGTTTTCCCGAACCCTGGAGCCCTGGGCTGCTGCCCTGACCTCTCTTGATGGACCGAGCTCCTCCAATAAACATTTCTGCTGTGGCTCAAGCTAGGTGGCCAGACGCGAAGGACGGGACAGGAATTGGGACCGCTGGAGATCATTCTCGCGCTGTTTCAAGGAGAAAATAGGTGTCCGAGTGTTTGTACAGCTTGGCCTAACTAAATAGAAAGGGAAGATTTGCAGATCAAAGATAGCTTTGTGTCCTACGAGGGCGAAGGCTCAGTAGCGCCACTGTATTTAGGGCTGTCTCAGCTTTTCCATCCTGCGCCTCCGTGCCAGCTTACGCGCTCCCCCCTTCTCAGGGCACACGATTTATTTTGGGAAGAGGAACGTTTGGGAGTTGAGCGCTTGGATCCTCAGTGGCCCTCACTGCGTTACGCTGGCTGGGTGTGCCGGAGTGCTCCCAAGCAGCGGGCCCTAGATGGCCTTGCTATTTGTTTCTGTAGCCTTCCCTGTGAATTGTGTTGCAGCACTCCAGCAAGAACTCGCCTGGACCGTCGCAGATGCTGGTGGATAATTATTGGTTTGTATATTGGGAGGAGCTCAGCAGCTCAGCTGGAGAAAGGGGTGTGCTGGCTCTGTGGACTCTCATTGTTTCCACCACGGGAGATTGTTATTATTTGTAATACAGGCTTCAGATGAGCTCCGTGTCCGGCGCTGTGTCAACACAGCGAGAAACAGTTCCCCTTCCTGCCCCAAATGGTTCACAGCCTAACCAGACAACACAGGGGCAAAAGCGAGCCTCCTTGGTCCCTTTTGTCCATAGGGGGAGCAAAAGCCCAGAGAGGGAAAGTGACGTGGCCAAGGTCACTCAGTGCATCTGTGGCAGAGCCCAGGGTTAAACCCAGAACTCCAGTCCAGTGTCTCATTCTCAAGACCAGCCTTCCTCTCAAAACAATCAAGGCCTGATTTTCAGAGTTACCATCAATGGCCAGGGGAGCAGAGCAACCCTCAACACTCTCTGGACATCAGGCCCTGAGTTGCGGTGGTGCCTCAGTTTACCTCAGTATGAAATGAGGCAACATTGTCTTCATTAATGCTATGAAGAGCCTTGAGGAGCAGTAAGCAGGGCACTCCGGGGGCTGGCTTTACTTTCCATTGTCCCGCCAAGCCCCTGGCACATCCTGAATGGCAAGAGCAAAGTATTTCGACCCAGACATTTTTTGGTGAAAAAATGCCAGATTTGTTGACTCGGAAACATTTTGTGAATTTGTGCCAATTTCAATTACGTTTTTGGTTGGGAGAAACCCCTTAAAACCCCCCCAACCAGCCAAACCAAAAAAAATCCAAATGATTAGGTTGTTTTTTTCAATTCGAAACAATTTTTTGTTTCAACATTTCCTTTCATTTTAGTTTCAGAAAATAAGAGAAGCGGGGGAAAACCGATGCTCAGAATCAAAATGTTTGGTTCAACCTGAAACTGATTTCCTTTTGATTTGCCAAAAATGATGTTTTCAAATACGCAATGCTAAGGAGGGGGCTCAAGTCTCCATCTCAGTCCCCCCCTTCACAGCATGGGTGATATTCCCTAGCTCCTGCAGCCATGAGACTCTGACAGCAGGAAAGTGCTTGAAATCCAGTGTCCCAGCCAACGTAGAGTGGAGCCAGCCGGAGTACGGGTACTGAAAGCTTGTTCAGGACATCAGGGACAGGAAATAGCTTGTGCAGCCTGGTTCTCCGGTGTTTGCTTATTACTAGAGGCCAGACTCCGACAGCAGGAAAAATCAGCCGGTGGATAAATAGGAGGTTCTGCTGGCCGTCTGTGTGCAGCTTGGTATTTTCAAACTGGTTTTGCTCTGTCCACCAGGGAAGCAGTGCATGAGACACGGTGGGAACCTGCCAGGCCGCCCTGCTCCCCGTGTGCTGGGCATCAGCTCTTTAGTGCACTGCGATGAGAAAGCAGCTTTGTTCGCAGGCACCACATATGGCACGCTTGATCGATCGCTGGGCCTGTGATTACATCATGTCTCGCGGGGTGTGAGCTGTCAGGAAGGGGATTTCCACCTGCTTTTTGTGTCCCAACTTGGGGGCGAATGGGTACCGTGCGTCTGGGGTCACTGTCATTAAGAAAAAGCTTGGCCCATCTGTGATTACATTGGGCAGCCATTGAGGTATGAGTCCCCCACCCACAGGTACCCTGGCTAAACTCCAGTCAGGATAAACCCATTCTGCCTTCCCCCTGCCTTTGCAGTTTCCCCTGGCGATAGCACACTTCACTTCCTGATCTAACCACTGGTGTAGAAACAGCTGCTGTGTTCCAATCCAGAGGTGGCTGCATTTCAGCAATGGCTGCAGTCTTGCCTGTCTCTGGGTTTGGGGTGACAGGCCACAGAGAGAGATGGGGGAGGTTACTCCCACCAGCAGGGCCAAGCTGATGCGACCGGGGACGGAGATCACATTCAGGTTTTGATCCCCTGATTTTCTCTGCTCTGCAGGCGTTCCCTCTGATGTCCCTCCCCAAGAAGCAGCCCACGGTACTTGTGGTGTGTGGCCCTGAACAGAATGGCGCCATCGGCTTGGTGTGCGCACGGCATTTGCGGGTGTTTGTGAGTACTCTTTACAAATCCTCCTCCTCCTGTGCCGTCCCCTTCCTTGGGGCCCGGGGGGCGGGTTGGTGGCCCCTGCTGCAGGCTCAGTCCCCCCCTCTGCCCTGACTATACTGCGTGCCTAGGTCTCTGTGTGAGCCAGACCTGTGGCTGGATTCCCCTCCTGCCCCATTGGCTTCGTTGCACATACTCCTGGTTTAGACTCGGTCCTACAGCCCTTCCATTGGGGTGAGCGGCCATGGCCCCACGGCAGAGGGGTCTGTTTGGGTCCTCGGGGCAGGGGCACCTCTTAATTCCATCATCTGCGGCAGGGGCTGCCCGGGCAGGGACCTGCCATGGGCCCTTGTGACGCACCACGGGGCATCTGTCTCAGGTCCGCAGGGTGCAGAGTGAGACCCCAGGGGCTGTTTGGGGCCCCAGGAGGATCTGAGCCTGTCTCCCGGGGGGGCAAATCGCCACATCCCAAATCCAACAGGTGCCCCTGGAGGAGTGGGGAAGGGCCCCTTTCATTGCCTGTTCTGGACACAGCGGTGCCGTTCGAATTTCCCTCTTACTGGGGCTCTGGGGCAGTCAGGGAAGGGCCAGGGGCAGCTAACCAGGGCTTCTCTTGCAATGAAATCCAGACCGGGAAAGCTTTTGCCTAACCTGAGCAGGTCCATCATGCCATCCCCTACGGGGCTGTGGGCACAGGCGGCAGCTGTGCGTTCAGTGGGCTCAATTCTCAGCGGCTCTGCTCCTTCCCCTCAGACACGGGGACTTGGGGTGGCCGAGGAGCTGTAGCCACCATTGTCCTTACCATGCTCTGAGCAGCCCCATCTCCCAGAGGGAGCTAGAGCAGCCTCGGGGCTGCTCTCTTTTATGTTCTGCTCCATGAGGCCTCTAGGAACGGGAGGATAACACCGGGGCTGGGCACAGGGCTGCTGCAGAGCTTTTCTCTGAGCCCAGTGATCAGAGGCATCCCAGCATGCTAGGGAGGAGAGTCCCCTTTGTTGGTACGGGTGCACTCACAGACCCCCGTGTCCAGCTCTGGGTTAGAAGCTGGACAGGAAACTGCGAGGAATCCAGGAGCAGCTACACCCTGCCAGAGCAGATGGGGCCGATTGACAAAGATCTGCAGAGCTAAATACAGCAACTCCCCACGAAAACCCCACGGGGAAGGAGGCGGTGTGATGGAACGGAGCAGAGGAAGCAAAGAAAAACTCCAACTGGTCCCCTGGGGCTCCATGCCCCAGCAGTGAGATCGGTCCGACTATGACGTGCTCCTCTCGAGGGAGCCAAGGAAGAGCGGCTCTGTGGACAGGACGCTGTGGGCTCTGGGGGGGAAGCGTCTGTAAGAGACAGCTGAGGCCTGCTGGCTGAGTGGGCCATCCCCAGCTCTGGCCTAAGCTCCAGGCTCTGCATCGCAGGACGGCAGCTGTCTCCTGCCTCCAGAGGGCACAGCAACAGGTGCCGTGGCAGGGGGCTGGTGCTCCCAGCTGGGCAGAGGAATTGCTGTGCTGGTAAACTTGGGTGGCTTGTCTTTCCCTCCTCTCGTACAGCCTGGAGCGAGGACACGTGGGGGGCGGAGGGTGGGGAAGGATCTCTCCTGGGAGATGCTGCGATCTCTTGCAAGCGCTGTCAGTTGGAGAGGTCCCAGCGTGCTGCAAAGCTACAGGCCCAGCTGCGAACCCTGCCTGGGAGCACGTACAGCATCTTCCCGCTAACACCACCCACCTGCTTTCTGTCAGTGCCTACCATATCCCAGCACTCATGATCACCCCTGCTCCATTGATCCTGGCCGACAGCTGGCGAGAACCATGCCAGGCTCCCAGGGAGGAAACAGCTGGGCCCTGTTACCATGAGCGCCATCCTGCCTGCCCTGGATTCCTCCCCCGATCCCCGAGAGGCTGGGGGGAGCCCCCAGCAACCTGCCCGGACAAAGCACTGGGGGTCTGCCAGCAGATCCGTCCCAGCTCCTGGTTTCTATACAAAGCTCCTCCAGGTGCCTGCTTTAAATTAGACCCAGAGGCATGCCTGATGTGTGCCTGGAAACCAACCCCGCAGCCCATTTCTGCACCCCATAGTAAAACCCAAGGCCGGCACGGGGCACGGTCGGAAACCTGGTTAAATGCCATCGCAAAGGGGCCCCCCACCCTCCCAGTGCTTTTCCAAGGGTGACTTAAACCCAATTCCCCTATGGGGGGCAGGATTCCCAGGGCCCCGAGAGGCAAAACACCTGCCTGACATTAACCCAGGGATTGCATCTTCCAGTGGAACCCAGAGGTGCTGAGTCCCTCCTCTGTAGCCACAAGACACCACCTTCCCATGCCTTGGCTTTCCACCAGCCTTGTCAGTCATTCTGAGAGGGCAACACAGCCGAATAACCCCACCGTAGCTGTTCGCTTGGTGCCACGGCGCCTCCTGAGCTGATGCCCACTGGAAACGGGAGGCTCCAGATCATTGTGGGTGCTGGATTTACTTCCTGCTTGTGGCCCTTTCAGATGCTGGGGGAGAGAAGCGCTAAGCCTCATGCAGTTGCCGGTCAAGGTGGGCCAGAAAAAGGAAGGGGTGGTACGAGGTGTATTGGGTGTGAGTTAAAGTGCTCCCTCCTTTCTCCCTCTCTCAGGAATACGAGCCGACCATCTTTTACCCCAAACGCTCCCCAAATTCCCTGTACCGGGATTTCACCACCCAGTGTGAAAAGATGGACATTCCCTTCCTCTCGTACCTGCCGACGGAGGTGAGTGAGGTCCTGTGGGCTGGTGATCCAGAGTGTGCGTGTGTGTGTGTGTGCGTGCGTGTGCACACACACGTGCGCACTTGCTTCCCCTCCCCTTTCCTCCGTACACCCCGCCTGCCAAGCCATCCCCTCCCAATAGGGTCCCCCATTCAGATCCAGGCATGTGAGAGACGCGCATCCCACCAGAAACCTTTTGTGGGGAGACGTCCTCGGTGCAGGTGGTGTTAGGAGCCCTGTGTGTCCAAGGGCTTAAATACCATCCACTTTCCAGCCATTTTTCAGAGCACCCCCAGTGGGGAGTGTTGCATTCCTCCAGCCGCAGTGCGTGGGTAAGATGACGGTGGTCTGCCGGGGCTCCTGGGCGTGCCGACCACAAGCGCCTGAGCAAGGCACCCCAGCTCTAACGCTCATGGGGAAGGGCCTGTCTTTTCGCTCTGTGTTCGTACAGTGCCTAGCGCAGTGGGGGCCTGGTCCATGAGTGTGGCTCCTAGGGCTATGGTAACATAAATAATTAATAATGCTAATGGTGTGCCCCCCCCTTTCAGTGCTGGTGAGAAGGAAGGAGCAGGGGATCCCAGGTTAAACCGCCCATTGTCTATTACCGGTGTGTGAGGAACCCAAAGGCTGAGATTATGGCATGCTGCTAAAACGGGGAAAAGCAGGATCCCGACCTAGATTGGAGGCGTATTCCGTGCGGGGATGCAAATGGCTTTTCGTGCAGGCATCTGATCCGAGCACCTGGCTTCCAAAAACTCCGTAATCCACTTGCTGCTGGAAAAGGAATTATTGAGTCTGATTTCCTACCTTCCCAAACAAGCACTGCCAGCTATTTTCTTTTGTAAACGTTGGACTCCCCAGGAGGAATGTGACCTCAAATTACTGTCCCGCCTGGCTCCAGTCCACTTTACAGGCAAGAGCACCTCTGGTTCAAAACCCTTTGGGTTTCTGGTCCCAAAAGCGAGCTCTGGAAATGCATACAAGGAGAAATTTCTAGTTATTACAACAGGATCAAATATGTGCAATTTAAAACCCATTACATCTTGGCTCCTTTTTGGGTACAGTGATTTCCAGTGCTGTGTTGCAGCTGTTCAGCACCAGGACAAAAGGAATAACCCTGAAAAAGGTTTTCTCTTTAAGACCTTGCTTCTGGCCAGCAGAGCAATTTTTACCTCTGATGGTCCGAGATGTTAGTAGCTTTTACTAATGCTCCAAGAGACCAGGTCTGCTAACTTTATTCTTGTGATTTTTTCAGTCTGAGAAGCCACCTGTCATGTCTGTGCCTGTGTTCAGAGAAAACTTCACAGGCAAATGATAGAAAATGGCACAAATGAATCAAGCTGGGACTTCCTGCTTCATTCAGAAACTAGAGCGCTCGATCTCTCTCGCTCTGCCTTTGTCTTTAGACATCCCCCTGGGTAATGTCCCTCTTCCATCGAGCGCCCTGGCCATTTGTGATCATTAAATATCCGCTGGATATTTTTGTAAGAGCCAGCATGTACTGCCCAAACTCCAGTTGTGGCCATTTCCAGCCGGCCTCCCTATATCCCCCTGCAGTTTGCGCTGGCCATGGATTAGCCTTCACTTCCAGACCTAAACTCTGACAGCCAGGTTGCTATGTGCAGCTGGACCTGATGGTCTTTTGGATGGCATCCGGTCCAGTGCTGTTACCTCAACCACAGGCAATGGCTCATGGGTACAGTCTCTAACTAAACCCAACAGCTGCAGCCACCACCTGCCAACGACCCTGCTGGCCTGTGGCTAGAGGTCGCTTCCTAGCCCTGAATAATGCTTAATATAAACCCAGGCCTCCACAAATCATTGTTTCTGGTCTCCATGTCGACCAGTTTTAGTAGCCTGTCACCTAGCTCCACTGCAGAAATGTAATGGAGGAGCGCCCTCTGGTGACCAAAAGTAAAATTGCTGGCACCTCGCTGTGAGCCAATTTTGTCTACCCCTGTACAAACCACAGGTAATAACTTCTCCTGCCAAGCTCTCTGAGGCCACGTCCTGAGCCCCACATGATGGACAGAAACTGCCCACAGCTGTTCCCTCTCTGGAAGAGTGATGGGCAGATGGGAAGTCTCCCTGGATCACTGAGTTCAGCCATTGTTCCAGACTGGCCGGACTGTTTGTCAAGGTTGCCCTTCAGGGCTGGGCCAGGGGGAGGTCCACAGCTGACCTGGGTGGCAGCTGGTCCTTCTGTCTGCATCCAGAGTGTGTGTTGTGGGGTAACTCCTCGATGATGTGGTGCTGCTTCTTTTCGATCTCTGGTCCTGTCCCTGCTCTGTGGAGCAAGACCAGATGCTGAGTGCCTCGCAGGTCAGTTTCTGGCTGAAGGTGCTCCCCTTGGAGCAGGAAGTGTCATTTCCCGCTCAAGGAGACATCCCCCGGATTGAGCCAGCGTGCTAACAACATCTGTTCCCTGCTGACAGGGAGAAGGGAAGTGGCCTCGCAGAGCAGCAGGGAGACAGGATGGGGGCGATGCGGCCAAGGGGCATTCAATCACCTCGGCCTATGTTCACGGGAATCCACGGAAGTCTTGTGGCTCGGATAAAGCCCCCTTGCTGGGCTTTATGAGGCTGGTGCTGGCAGATGGGGTTTTCTGACTGTGTCCCACCCCCGCCAGGTCCAGCTGATCAATGACGCCTACAACATGGTGATCGATGCCATTCTGGGAGCTGATGCCGAGCCGGGGGAGGTGAAGGAGCCGTATGCCAGCATCTTAGCCACCCTGAAACAGATCCGGATCCCCATCGTCAGCCTGGATGTGCCCTCAGGTCAGGGGCCCAGAGCACTCCCCGCGGGACCCTTCTCCTTTCGGCAATTGCTTTCCCCCTCCTGTGCCTGAGAATACTTGGTGCTTTTTGCCACGTCAGGGCCAAGTGGCTGAAGAGGTCTTACCTCCAGCAGCCACATGATCTTCCATCCTTCCTTGCTTCTTCCTCCCAGATCCTCCTCCATGGTCCCATCACCTGCCTGCCCTTGGCATAGCCGCACTGGGACTGCTCGCCAGGCAGCCCTGACCCCCTGCGGATGGGCTCCTTGTCCTTTGGTGTAGGGCAGGGTCTTTGTCCTGGGTGGCAATGGCCACTCTCTAATAGCAGTGTTTCCTCAGGGAGATCTGTTCACCAGCCAATCCGGTAAGGGCCCCTTCGCGCCTCTCCCGAACCCTGCAGTTACGCGGGGACGGGTAGGCAGGACCCCTAGATCTGTTCCCAGCTCTGCCACTAGATGACCCTTGGATAAGTCATTTCCCTTCTCTGTGCTCTGGCTTCCTTTCCTGTGTAGATCACGCAAATGCTGCCTGTGGGCCTGAGTTCTAGTCCTGCCTCAGGTGGCCAGCAAGAAGTGAGTCCATGGTGGGATCCAACCCCCAGTGGGACCTGTTCCCGTTACAGTTCCTTAGGGGTGCAGTCGATCAGGACTGGGGTGTGTCACCAGGGCTTGGAGGGCACCTGGCACGGGATTAGCTGGAGCTCAGCTTTAATGAGCATGTGCACCCCAAACAGAGTTCAATGGAGGAGGACGTGGGGTGCAATTGGGCTCGAGATCAGCAGCTGGACACTGCACAGATGCTTAGCTCTGGCTTGGCACTGAAACAGTTAAAGTGTCACTTCCCCCCACTGCAAAAGTGACCTGGTTTCTCCTCTGGGGCTCTGAGCTGGGGCGCGTTTGAATCCCCTGCTAGAAAGCCTGGCTCCTGGTTGGCCGTTGCTTGCCAGCGACTCTGGCTCCCAGGGGAGGACTTTTGTGGAGCCACTGAAGGGTAACTGTCCAAAGATGCATTCAAGGCATTTGTAATAATTTGTGCTCCCCAAAGTGAGACATGATGTAATCTCAAAACACATTCGTGTCTGGTGGCTGAGCCTGCTATTGCCATCAGACGGCGGCGAAAAGCCCTGAGCAGCCCAGCCAGTGGAAGAACAAACTCCTCGATGCCAGGGACTGTGCGAGGGAGATGGTTCTGGCTCCGACCGGCCGTGCATCCCCCGGGCTGGATGCTGCCGCGGTGCTGAGGGCAAGGAGACCCATGGCTGCTTAGATGAACTGGTTCCATTCTGCAAAGCGCTGGCTGCTGGTGCTCTATTAGGCTGTTTGCTGTGCAGGCAGAGGAGCCGTTTCGTTCATTCATCGAGCATGTGGGATGTAGACATCTGGGCTGCTCAGCCCCCTTTACTTGATTATTTTTATAGGCCCAGCTGTGTTCAAGGTGAGGGTGATGGGGGTAGTGTCACTGACTGGTTCCAGCTAAGGAAGCATCTTTCTGTGTCTCTCTAAATTCCCTGAAGGGTGAGAACTGGATACAGCTTCCTTCTTCGTTTCCTTTCCCACGGTGTTGCTGTGAGCAGGATGTTCCACACTAGAAGTGGTTGCATTTCAGGCACGAGAGAGGCTAGTTCAACTACATGGTGTCCCCTGCTTGCTCCTGAGGGACATAAAGGGGCTCTTCACACAGCCGAGGATTGATCCCTGTGGCGCCGGGTGGGTTCATGAGATCCGGATGCTCCTGTTAGTTGCGTGGGAGAAAAAAAACCAGGAAGGGCTGAGTGTGAAAATCCTCTCATCACAGACACGCAAGAGACTGCAGAGGGATGAGGGGTGAGTTAGATTAACAGCGTAGCCCCTGGGAACTCTGACCCCCAAAGACCTCCCCTTGCATACCGCTGGGCTCTGAGGAGTCACCATTCTTCCATCTCGTCTCTCCCTGTTACTGCTGTTCACACACATCTTGCTCAGCACTGGCTTCCACTGACCTGTTCATCCTCTCCTTTGCCATGACAGGCTGGGATGTGGAGGCTGGGAACAACGAGGGCATCAGCCCTGACATCCTGATCTCCTTGGCTGCGCCCAAGCAGTGTGCCACCCGCTTCGTGGGCCGGAAGCATTTCCTCGCCGGCAGGTTCCTGCCCTACGACGTGCAGAAGAAATTTGAGCTCAACCTGCCCGAATACCCAGGCACAGAGTGCGTGGTTTCCCTTTAAGGCTTGGGGTGGGCGGTGGCAAGGAGAGGAATTGGGGGGCAGGGAAGGGAAAAGCCACCCAGCTCCTCCAGAATAAAAAGGCTTATAAGCGTTTTGTATTATTTTTACCAGCCGGGGGTCTGCCTGCTGGGAGGCTGCGTCCCGGCAATGGGGTCTGGCTTCCGATATGTGGGGTACACGGCTCCCAGGCAGGGCACGTGTCCTTCAGTAGCGCCAGCCAGAACCAAGCCTTTATGTTTATCACTGATGCTCAGAGGGCCAAGGGAGAGGCCCCCAGGATTAGAGGCAGCGTGAATGAACCCCTCTCCTCCCATGGGTCCCACGGCAGCCGCTGGGGCGGTGGGGTTGAATGCAGAGGCACAGAAGCAGCTGTGTCATTTTGAGGCAGGGCGAGGAAGGCCCGGCGGCTTGTTCCCAGGTAGCCCAGTGATGGGAACCAATGAAGAGCCTTGCAGGCTCAGTCCCCCCACGGGGAATTGTCTCCCATCGGCAGAGGTGGATGCCTGGCTGCAGGAGCCATCCAGAGCCCTGGAGTATATGGCAAGGAGGATCCTGAGCCCCTGGCAGGATGGGCCCATATGAGCTTGAGCTC
Organism: Pelusios castaneus; assembly: GCA_007922175.1. Classification (NCBI taxonomy): domain Eukaryota; kingdom Metazoa; phylum Chordata; order Testudines; family Pelomedusidae; genus Pelusios; species Pelusios castaneus. The sequence goes on from ML685800.1 coordinate 2,331,612, forward strand.
ACAGGCCCTTTCCATCGCTCCCTGCTGTGACTGACGTGCCGGGGTTTATCGAAGCCCTTTTCACAGGCACCCTCTGTGACTTCCCTCTGCTGTAACCGCCTGGCTACCCCACAGCCAGAGAACAGGGCTCGCCTTCAGGGGTGAGAGCTGCTTTCTGCTGGGCTGCTGACGCTGGCCCTAGAAGTGTCTGTGCTGCTCCCCCAAAGCTGCCAAGAGCTAAGGGTCAACGAGCCGAGACTCTCATCGGAACGGCCGGAGCAGCCAGCTCCGAGCGGTTCGTGTCCCCAGCCCTGGCTCAGGGCAGAGGAGTCCCCTAGAGGCGATGGGGATCCAGGCTGGGACCATGTCCAGCAGGCCAAGGCAACAGCTCGATCTGCCATGGATCCTGCCCCAAAGCTGTAGCCGCTGCTATTCCCAGACCTGCCGCTTTGCCATGCGGGGAGAAACCTGCATTTCCTGCAGATGAGTGAAATCGCCAGGGCCAACCCCCACCTCCACCACAGCATCTTCCACCCATGCTGAATTGTATTGCAATGGACAAGCGGCTCTTAGATGGCAGCGTCCCCCTACCTCATGCAAACTGCCCTGGGAATTGGTGCGGAACGTAGGAAGCCCAGCAAAGCCGGGTGCAATGGATGTGATGAGCCACACCTCGTATCTTCCCTGTGCTGTTAGCAGGGCCCAGGGAGAGGATCCCACACTCCCTCCCAGGTCAGCTTGTCCCCTTGATGTTTGTACGTGTCGTCTTCTAGGAGCTGGATTTTGGGAGCGGCTGGCGCCTTGCTAATGTTGAGTTAAGGCAGGTCCATCAGGGATGTCCAGCCGCTCCAAATCCATCCCGATTGCTGCACCCGGGCCCCTCAGGGCGGACAGGCAAGGGCCCCAGGGCCTGTCCCATGTGACATTTCAGGGGTGGCCTTGGCTGAGTCACACAGGGCCCGATTCTCCATCATGGCAGCTAATGGTACTTTTGTCCTTGATCTCAATGGAAGCCGGATCCAGCCCCGGCCTCCGTACATCTTAGTTCTCCCCAGGGCCATGAAACCAACTACTTGCTTCAATGCCCCTAGGAGGGGCTCTATTTGGCCGCAGCTCTGGCTTAGTTGTGCCCCCTTTTGACCCCCAGGAGTCTTTGGCCACTCTCCCCATTAACTATTTCCTGATCAAGACCCTCTCGCACTGTCTGGACGCTGATTTTCCAGCTCGCCCGACCTGAGCATGTCTCTGTCCCATGTGCAGGAGGCATGTGGCCCTCTGTGCGCTGGGAACCGTGTGATCCTCCCATCTGAGGGGCTCACGTGGGGCGATGGGCAGGCAGAGCGAGGGTGCGTGCAGACAGCTACACGTATAAAGCAGACTGTCCGTTTCAATGCCTGCAACGTCCGGCCCTCAGCGGGAACGGAACGGGCTCTTAAATCAGGGCCAAACATTGTTCGACTCAGCACAGCGGAAAGGCTGGGTCCCTTGAGATTTGCTCCTGCGCGTGTTGAACGTTTTCATGTCTGTGGACTCTTGACGCTTTGGCGTTTGCATGCACATACCGTCACGCAGCAAACAGAAAGCCAGGTGAGAACACTGCTAATAAAGATGGATTGGAAATGACCCCAGTCGCGTGAGTTTTTATTTAGGGCTCTGGGAGCGTCACGTGGTTGTGGGTGCTGGTGTTAGGGGCTTCATACAAGCATGAGCTCTGAGGTGCCCTTAACACAGCCCGGTTCTGGCAGGGTTGGGTTCCTTTGTCTTGTCTCCTCGTGAGGATCCTGTTATTAAACCTGTGGATGGGGCAGATCAGGGCGCAGCGTCACACGTAGACTGGCATTTGAGACCCAGAGCAATGCGCATTAGCATCTGCTCAGAGCAATTTGTAGCTCATTTGGAAATGCTGGTGTGAAATGGGCGTGGAAGGAAGCATATAGGGGGTCAATGAGCAGATCTGTGTTTAAACTGCACAGAGCTGGGGGTGAGGGGAAGCTTAACGCTATATGCCGGGTAAACAGCTCCCGTCTCCTCTCAGATGGCGGCTGTGCCCACAGGTGTCAGCAATTTCAGGGTACCACCGAACATAGTGCCCTGCCCAAGACTGGGGCACCCACCACCTGTACCAGCTGTGGCACAGACCCTGACGGAGACTGGCTCCCGTCGGTCTGGTTGCAAACACTGCCCCAGTGGGCGCTCCCATTATTGGAGGGAGAGTTCTGAGTTTCCCCTGGATGGGAGTGAGCTGAAGTGCCACCTCCCAAAAGATGGCACTTCAGGAAATGACATAGCCTGAAAGGCCTCCGAGTCAAGAGCAATCCAGCCCCTTTGCACAGAGCGGCAGTGCGGGGAATGGGGTGTGGGGTTCATCTCTGCTGTGCCAGTTATCCACCAGTGAGGCCCGTCAGTCAGAGGCATAAATCAGAACAACCCCGAGGCTGCTCTAACTTTGAGGGTCACGTACTGAGCCACGTACTGGACACGGAAAGAGTCTCGGAGATTGCGGAAAGGGCTGTTAGCCAGCCAGGCCTCACCCTTCTTGAAATGTGTCTTCTCCTGAGCTCGTGGCTGTGCAGAAGGGCGCGTGCGAATCTCGCCAGGGCGTAGCAGGGCCAATGAGCATTGGCTGGCGTGACAGCCAGTGGGTGTGTTTTAGTGCTGGAGAGTTGGTTGGGAGAGAGACGCTCCCTGAGGGCCTGGGTGTGCCTCTCCGCTCACCGGACACTCGGCCCCTCGGCCTGTCTCTAGAGTTTACCGCAATGAGTCGATTTCTTGGAGCAGTTCCTGCATCCAGCTCAACAAAAGGGACTGTCACACTTAGAGACGCTGCCATGGATGCTGCCGAGCCACAGAAAAGCTGGTTTAATTGCCCCCCAGGTAAATCTTGCACCTCAGCTCCAGTTGGAACAGCGCATAAACCCTATTACTTGAGTCACAGAGACATCCTCCCACTTCGGGCTGCTGGGCCAGCCTGCATTGATCTGAGACACTGAGGGTCCCAGCCCTGCAGCAGGGCTCCGCCTGGCTCACCCACACCAGCTGGGCCACTAAAAGATATTCCCTCTCCCACCTCCTGGGGTGCCCCACTGTGGCAAGGGTTCAGCTGTCCAGCACCTTGCCATGTGGCAGTGCCTTTCCGTGGGCTTCCTCTTTCTCCTGGGCCCATGCGACGGAAGCAACTAGGGCCTAGGGCAGGCAACTAATTGCGCACTCACACGTGACAGCGTCCCTGCTCCTGCCCTAGAGCCACCCCCGGTCTGGTGCTGCATCAGGGAGAGGAGGTGGGAGAGGGAATATGTTTTAGTGGCCCAGCTGTTGTGGGTGAGCCAGGCGGAGCCCTGCTGCAGGGCTGGGACCCTGGGTGTCTCAGATCAATGCAGGCTGGCCCAGCTGCTTTAGCATTAATAGAGAAAACTGTATTTCCAGGGGCCACGCTAGGTGACGTGGCCTGTTGACAGCGTGGTAGGGAGAGGGCGGCGTGGGTGCGTGTGCGTGCGCAGGACACCGATTGTTGGAAGAACTCATAAATCCGGGTCTCTCTTCAGCCCACCGTTTTATTGTCGAATCAGGTGATGACGTGACCCCCCCAGGCTCCTCTTGGGTGGGCGCGGAGCAGGTTTTCTTGGGGATGTGGTGGGGTGGGCCACAGACAGACCAGCCGTGGCTTTGGGAGAGGTGTTTGCCCACGGGGGACAGGGTGATTTTGTGAGGTGTCAGTCCCCTGGGTGAATCCACTGGGTCGCTGTGATTGGTTTCACCTGGGCCTGGCTGGGGTCCCCCACTCCCCGCTCTGTAGCCCCCTGGCCCCACAAGCTGTGCTGTTGATCACAGCCCGCCCGGCTCTGCAGCTCTTCTGGCCGGGCTGGGGCCCCTTTGGGCTGCGGTTCCTGCTCCTCGCCGGCTCCCATCTAAACCCAACCCGCCCCAGCAGCTTGGCCCTGCTCTCCCCGGGGTTTCTCCCTCCCCTTCCCTCTTGACACCTTTCCAGCCCGGCAAAGCCGCCGGCCAGTGTCCGCTTTCCCGTCAGAGCCGGGGAGGGAGCGGGGAGAGGCCCCTATATAGCCCGGCGACCGCGGGCGGCGCCCACTTTGCCTAGCCGGCTCCGGGAGGCACAAGGGGCCGGAGCCGAGGCGGGTTAGTCGGCGGCATGGGGCGAGTCTCGCCGGCCCTGCTGCTCCTGGCCGCCTGCAGCCTGGTCGCGGACCCAGGTAAGAGGCGGCGTGTCGGCCCGCTCCGCTCCCCAGTGCACGGCGCTGCGCATGGCGGGAATCCCCGCCACCTCCCTGCACCGCGCGGGTCCCCCGGCCCGGTCCAGCCGCCTGGTGCGGCCCAGGAGCCGCGGATCGGGGCTGGCTCCGCCGCTGTTTTAAGACTGGAGCTTCCCCCCCGGAGTCTCGCTGCTCCCAGGTGAGACCCAGCCCCCGGGGGGGCCCGCTGGCGATCCGGCCGGCGGGTGGATGCGGGGGACACTGAGGTACCGCTGCGCCCCGCTGCTCCTTCCCAGCCCCTGGCTGGGGGCACTCGGCACAGCGCTGCGCCCCCCCATGCACGTGCCCCGGCTCCCCGCTTTGCACCGGCCGGGCACGCAGGGCCCCCCAATCCCGCCCCAGGCTGGGGATACCTGTCCCGCTCGGGGCTCCCTGGCCGGGCTCGGGGCGGTGGCCCATAGCCAGGGGGATCCCGGAGCACTGGGGCTCAGAAGCAGCCTCCCCCACCAGCTAAAACCGCCTGCCGCGGGACTCAGCACCACGGGATCCCCGGGGGACGCCGTCCCGCCTCGCCGTCGGGGGCGCAGGTGATAATAGGCCGGCCCGGGCTCAAGGCTTCCCGGGAATCGCGGCTTCCCGGGGGGGGGGGCGTCTCTCCTGTCCTTCCCAGCTCAGTGTGTGGGGCGGCCCTGACTGTCTGGGAGACGCTCCGAGATGAAATAAGGAGCAGCCGATGGGGCTGGGACAGACTCCGGCCCTCCCCGGTTATTCTCGCCCCGGAGAGGAGGACAGACCCTGAACCCGCTCTGCAAAGGCAGGCGCCAAATGCCTTCAGCCAGGACCGTCTGGTGATGCCTCGAAGGGGAGATCTCGGGGTCACACCCTGCTTGGTTCCGAGGACACCCGCTCCAGGCGCTGCAGCAGGGGAAAAGCTACCTTGATGTTGGGACTCACTAGGAAAGGGCTGGACAGAAGACAGAAAACAGTATATTGCTGCTTTATGAATCCACAGTGCTCTGAGGTCAGGTATACTCTGCACAGATCTAGCCGCCCCCTTTCCAAAAAGCTATCCTGGGATTGGAAAAGGTACAGAAAAGGGCAACAAAAATGATGGGGGGGAGATGGCACAGCTTCCATCACAGGAGAAAGTAAAAAAACCCTGGGACTGTCTGCTTGGAAAAGTGACAACTTAATGGGGCTGTGTCAGGGTCTATAAAACCATGACTGGTGTGGAGAATTTGGAAGTGTCATTTACTCCTTCTCATAGCCCAAGAACCCGAATGAATGAAATTAATAGGTGTCAGATTTAAAAGGGACCAAAGGAAATATTTCTTCACACAAAGCACAGTCAACCTGTGGAACTCCTTGCCAGAGGATGTTGTGAAGGCCAATAGTATAACAGGATTCAAAAAAAGAACTAGCAAGATCCAGGAGGATAGGGGCCATCAATGGCTATTAGCCAGGGATATAAAGCCATGCTCTGAATTGCCCCTAGCATCCACCAGAGGCTGGGAATGAACGGCAGGATGATACCTGTTCTGTTCATTCCCTCCCCAGCCCCTGGCACTGGCCACTGTCGAAAACCAGGACACTGGGCTGGGTGGATCCTTTGTCTGGCTGTTCTTATGTTGACTTCAGAAGGGCCCTGCTGCTCTGTAGTGGGAATCTGGGCCCCGATCCTGCGATTGGGATTGAGCCATGGAGCTCAGGTGATGGACACTATTAAGAAGCTGGCCAACCGTTTTGCCCTCCTAACAGAGGACGTTGCAGGACTCGGCTGTATATAACACTCCAGGCTGGCTCTACTCTGTTAGGCTCTCTCTCAGGTTGGAGGGTGGGCGCACGAAGGGTGAAGCTTTCCACTTCTCGATTTGATTTGAAAATGCAACATTGTTTTCATGGCTTGGGAAGAAAACATCCAGCCACCGACCCCCGGCTCTGATCCCCTCTCCACTGCCTTAGCATGATGCTTGTTTTCATGGCATGTTCCTTGCTGTTTCTGCAAAACAAACAAGGAGTCCTGTGCCACTTTTAAAGACTAACACATTTATTTATCGCATGAGCTTTCGTGGGAAAAAAATCCCACTTCGTCAGACGCTTTGAAGATGGGGAATTTACAGAATGGGAGGAAAATAAAAGCAGGGAAGTGTAAGACATAGGATCAGGGATTTCCTCCCACAAAAGCTCATGCAATAATTAAATGTGTTAGTCTTTAAAAGGGCCCCAGGGCTCCTTGTTTGTTTTGCTAAACTAGACTAATTCGGCTCCCCCTCTGGAATTTGCTGTTTCTGACCACTGATGCCTTCCCACCTTCTTGGGCTGATGAGAGATGGAGGGTGCAGCAGAAAGGCGAGTGTCTGGGGGGCACAGGGGATGAGTGATGCAGACACTTTCAGCATGTGCTTCTTGACAGAGCCCCTGAAGGATGATTCCCGACTGGCAAAGGCCAACGCCCTGGGGAAACACAGGAAAAAGAAACCCCTCAGCGTGGACTCAGCAGGTGCAGTTCCTTGCAGACATCCGGCTGATTGCTGGGTCATTGCCTGTCCTGTTAGAAATGAACCGAGTGCCATGGTCGGGGAGAGAACATAGTGCAAAACTACATGTTGGGACTGAAGGGATGGCAGAGCGGCGAGGAGCCCATGGCTGGGCTGGCAGGGGACTGTGGGTCAGGGCTGGGGAGGGGGGGGGGTCACTGGTAAAGCAGGAACACCCCTTCCTTTTCATAACAGAAAAATAATATGAAGGTCCCAGCTCTGGAACCACAAACATGGCCAGGCTTTAAAAAATCCCTGACAGCACCAGCTGAGCTCTTCCCCTTCAGCCCCCCCAAAACTGCCAGGATTCATGTGTGCTGCGGGAACAAACCAGTAGCCCATCTACTTGGGGTCCTAGCGGTGCCTGGCTGGGGTGGTGCTGTACCTCCAGGTGTGGGAAGGATTCCTTCCTGACCCTAGTGGGTAATCTTCCTTGAAGCATGGTGATCAGTCACTCTCGTCCACAAGCTCCAAAGGGGGGGTAACCCCATGTTCCTTTCCCTGCCCCCCAGGCACCACCGAGTGGACCTCCTGGTTCAATGTTGACCACCCTGGTGGAGAGGGCGATTATGAGAGTCTAGAGGCTGTTCGCTTCTACTACCGGGAGCGGGTGTGCGCCCAGCCTGTCTCCATCCAGGCCCGCACCACCGAATGGGAGCTGCCAGAGGACATGGGCGAGATTGTGCACTACAGCCCCGAGAAGGGGTTCTGGTGCATCAACAAGGAGCAGCCAGGGGGCAAAACCTGCTCTAACTACCATGTCCGGTTCCTGTGCCCAGTGGGTGAGTGCCCTTTGGGAGTGGGAGGCGCTGGCTCTGAGAGTCACCAGTCAGTGCCATATCCAGATCCCCTGTCTCCTTGGGGCTGGGCCCCCCCACCCCTTCCATTCTGCATCTGCCCAGGGGTCCCCCCATCTTTCCGCTGTTCATTGCCTCTCCCTGGTGCTTTGCCCCCATCGCAACGTTGCCCTAGGCCCAGGGTGCCCTCCTTCCTGCCCCCTTGCCCTGAAGCCTGAGGATCATTCTGCCAGCCTGGTGTGTTGAGAGAATTGTTACTGACCCTGCCATGACCCCAGCGGGAGCACCGGGAGCTGGGTGTGCTGCCGCCGTGAGTGTGTAAGGGGCATGATCCCTCCAGCTCCCACTCACCAGCCATGTGCCAAGGGGAGCGGCAGCGACTGGGACACTAGCCATGCCCCGATGAGGGGGGCTAGGAGGGCCATGAGACGCGGCGCTACCGTGCCCAGCTGGCTCATGGCCACAGAGGATGGATCTGGCGCTACCGACATATTGGCATGGCTCCCATCCCAGCCTGTACCCCTGCCACCCACCCAGCTGCACCACAGCCCCACCAGGGTCCCTGGAACCGCCTGCTGCCCCCCCCCCCCCCGAAACTGTCCATCACCTAGTGTATGGAGAGGGCTTATCTACTCCCTAACTCACAGCCACCCCCGGGCGCCTCCTAGGCACAATCGCCCCCGTCCCCTCCTGGCCTTCAGCCTCCTTGTCTTGCATCACTCATGTGCTGTGGTGGAATTGTTAATCCAGCCGGTCCCTGAGCTATTCCCTTTTCCCCCCTACAGCGCAGGACTCACTCCGTCCCCCTCCCACCGTATCTGATGGGGGGGTTAACCTGCCAGCCCGTCCCATTGCGCTCCCATCTGCTGGGAAAGCTGCCTGCAGCGGACAGCCCCAGGGTGTGTGCTCTGGGGTCCCTGTGCCAGCAGGGGAGAGTGTTACACATGCACACACCCTCCCCTTACAGGGAAAGTGCCGGGGGAGATGCTGGACTCCAGGGCCTTGGAGGGTAGAGAGAAGGAAGGTTTCTGTAGCTCACAACTGCTGGGATTCCCTGCCTGGGGGGCTTCCCCCAGTGACCCCTTTTGTTTCCCCAACCGCCCCAGAGCGCAGCAGCTGGTCACCTTGGTCAGCCTGGAGCACCTGTTCCCGAACCGCCTGCGGGGGCAGCGGGGTCCAGGCTCGTCAGCGTCGCTGCCTCAACAACCGGCCTCTGTTGCTGCTGCCGGTGCCGGAGTGTGCGGGGAAATCCGCGGAGACGAGGGCGTGCGACGCCGGGCCCTGTGCAGGTAACGGACCAGCAGCTGGACCCCTGGGCCAGTGCGGGAAGCTGGCCCTGGTCCTGGGGTCAAGTCTCCTGTTACCCATCCCCCTGCAGCCGGCAGGCTGGGCACGCCCAGCTTGCTGGGGGCACCGATGGCTCATGGCAGTGAGGCCCCAATCTGGTTTGTCAACTGAACCTCAAAAAAGCCACTGGCAAAGATCTCCAGGGACTGGCACCATGGGGGCCTGGGGCATTCAGCTTGGGTCCTGGCTCCTGCCCAGAGCTCCTCAGGAGCACACAATGAAGAATCATGGGGTGACATCCCCTAATTTAACACCACTGTGCCGTTCCCATCCCCCACCCAGCCGCCCTGCTACCCAGCACAACGGTGCATTCAGCTTTTTTTTGAAGCCACCCACTAAATTGCAGTCAATTACTTTTTCTTTCTGCAGTTCCCCAAAACAGGAACGAGGGGGAAGATGCCCCCTTTTAAACAATAAAGGCTGTCAAGACAGCCAGTGCATCAACAGGCAAGAATGTCAGACATTTGCCTGTGGTTTAGTTTGATTGATTTTTTTATGGCGAAGGTATTTTTCATGGACTCTTTCAGGCAGCCTGTTGGCCAACCACTCTCATCATGAGATATTTCTGTGCGGGACCAGGCGGTGGATCTTTGCATGATTTTTTTTTAAGCTGATTTTCCCCCTCCTCTTCCAAGGCATGGCAAGTTTTTTTAAAACCTCCACAGCAGTGCCCACATGGTCAGCTTCCACTCCAACTGGCCGCTGAGGTTAATTGAAGTAGCAGAGGCCTAGGACATAAAAATAGTTTGGCAGGCGCATGAGGAAAGCAGAGCCTGTGAAATTGACGCGGCGAATGGACAGCTCCGCAGCGTGCAGCATCCTGGCATGGGATTGGCTTGGGTGTGCGCCTCCTCTGGTCCAGGGGCAGGAAAATCAGGCCGTGCCAAGGCAGGGGTGGGAGGGTGGTTGCGAAATGAAGTTTGGGCACATGCCCGCTTTGGGGCACAAGAGGAATCAAGGCCAGGAGTGTTCAGAGTCACCATTGTCCAGCTTCGTGTGTTGTCATTTGCACGAGTGCAAATGCAGGCGTGAACCGCCACGGTTGTACTCTGCTTGCATTTCGCAGGTGTTAATGAGGACAAAGGAGACGCAGCCCTCAAAGAACTGTCCCAGCATGCTCTGGGGTCAGTGCCAAACCCAGCACAGATACCCTGGGCAGGTCACCTCTGCCCCGTAAGGAGGATTCGGTAGAAATGGGGGCTGCAGAGGCTCTCGAATGAACAAGTGCAGGCACCAGGGTTGGGGCAATGCACAGGGACAGGGCAGGGTGGGAGAGCGCTCGCTGCGAGGCCGGTGGGCAGCCTCTTCTGCCGGCACAGGGTTCTCTGTGGAGGAACCACTGCCTGCTGGGACCGCTGGCATCTCTATCCCCAGATGCCGGGTGGAGCAAGTGGGGTGCGTGGAGCCCCTGCTCCAAGACCTGCGGTAGTGGCGGAAAGCGAATCCGTCGCCGGAGCTGCAAGAAATCCAAAAAGTCCCGTTGCGTTGGCCGCCCCTTGGAATTACAGAAATGCGCCCGGACACCCTGCCCAGGTACTGGCCATGGGGCTCGCTCCTCTGGGCCATTCACAGCACAAGGGACCAGAGTTTGGGGGGCAAGTGATCCCAAGCCTGCACTTTGGGCTAGCTGGCAGGGAACCGTTACTCTTTGGGACAGTTTGAAAATCCTCTAGATTTGGGACCTGGACGGGGACTGAGGTCAGCACCCTTCTCTGTCTGTTATTGGCCCTCGCTCATGCTCCATCCATCCACCCAGATCCTCGGCTCTCTCCCCTTGCCTTGCCCTTAACTCTCCCTCTGTTTCCTCTCTGTCCCGAGCTCTCTCCCGCCCCAGCCCAAGTGAGGAAGCCAGATGCCCAGAGCTAGATTTCAGATGGGGTAGAGCCCAGCGGGCGGGATGATGGCGATGGGGGCAGAGGAGCGGGCACGCCTGCCCTGCCAGCCCGTAGCAGGACCCAGTGACTCAGAGACGGCTCTGAACCCCAGCTCCGAGCAGCACGCATCTAATGGAGGGAATCAGGCTCACTTCTCCTCTGGCCCCATCCTGCTCAATCAAGCTCCAGCCTCCCTGCCCCTCCCACCTCCTTTAACAAAAGCAGCATCTGGCTGGGGCCTCTCTGGCTGGAGACTGGGAACAGCCCCCGGGCAGAAGAGCGGAGATCACGGGGGGCCGCCCAAGCTGGGGAATGCAGAGCCCGGCAGCTCTGGTGCTCTGAGGCAGGAGGTGGGTCCCCTGGGCCCATCTTGGAGCCCCTGTCCTGAGGCGGGGAGTTTACCACTGTGTTCTGCTCTCATTGCATTTGCCTCTGTCCCCGCCCCCAGCCTGCCAGCTGAGCTGTGCCCCCGATGCGGTGAACAAGAACTGCAGCAGTTGCCTGTGCCAGGACCACACCCTGCTGGGCACTGTCCTGACCGCCAAGGGAGCCGCCCTCGCCAATGCCCGGGTCTCCCTCCAGGCCAAGCCACAGGACGTGCTGGCCAGGAGCGACCACCGGGGCAGCTTCAGCCTCCGGGGGGTGTGCGCCGGCAGCGGGGCCAATGTCAGTGTCCAGCTGGAGAGGTTTGCCCCGGGCGAGGCTCAGATCGTCTCCACGGGCTCCAGGACGTCATCGGTGCAGGTCACGCTCCGGAGGCTGGGTGAGGGATGCTGCCAGGTATGAGGGAGGGGGGGTCCCCCATCCACCTCTGGGGACTGTGCCACGCAGAGGAGAACAACCTGCTAGTGCTGCTAGCTGATGGAGTTCCTGCTTGAGCCCAAAGGCGTAGAGGCCTGTGCTGGAGGAGCCTGGCTTGACCCATGCAGGAGGGTTGCTCTGAAAAGGAGACCTTCAAGCGAAGGATCCCCCCCTGACTACAGGCTCTAGGACCCTTCTTGGGGACCTGCAGCCAATGGTGGGGATAAGACTGAACTGGGGGGGGGGGGCAGAGATTGATTCTGACTTCAGAGTGAGCTGAACTGGGGGCCTCTGTTGCAAATGCTGGGGTCTCACTGCCTGTCTGCTCCCTCTCTCCTGGCAGAGAGGCCCTACATGGTGACGCACCCAGAGTCCAAGGTGCGGGTGGCGGGCCAGCACGTGGCTTTCTGCTGTGCAGCCTCTGGCACTCCTGTGCCCAGGAAATATTACTGGTGAGTTGCAGGACGAGCTGGCCCTTGGCAAACCCCACTGGCCTTGGTGGGGGACCTGGGTTTGGCCCCGGCTTATTCTGGCCTCCCAGGCTGAGCTGGGGGCAGTGTTGAAGGACTGGAGTAGCAGGGGAGAGGCTGTGGGTCAGGCGTGAGGGGAGAGCGTGAGCCGTTTGCATTTCCCAGCACAACCAGTTTTGACGTTCACAGATGGCCGGGCGGTGTGGATAGACGGGGAGGGAAGGGACGGGTCTGTGTGTACAGGGAGACTCCTCCAGATCGGCCGCACAGGCAGCAGACGTGACTGGACACTCTCTGCTTGCCGGCCTCTGCAGGTACCATAATGGGATGCTCCTGGACAGGCAAGTCTACAAGTACAACAGCAGTTTGGTGCTCCGGGACCTCCAGCCACACCAAAGCGGTGTCTACCACTGCAAAGCCAGCACCGACGTGGGCGCTGTCAAATCCAGCCCTGCGGTGCTGAGCGTGACCGGTGAGTAGAGGAGGGACGGTCCGGAGAAGCCTTTCGAGGCGAGCAGTAGGGGGCAAAAACCTCGCTGACTTCGAATCTGAGCTGGGTACATTTCCGGAGGGGAAGGTGGAATTTGGAAGTCAACTGATCTTTGATTGCTAGTGGTAACGATGCCAATGGCCTGTGATGGGACATTAGATGGGGGGGTTCTGAGTAGGTGCCGGGAATTCTTTTTCAGTGTCTGGCTGGTGAGTCTTGCCCACATGCTCAGAGATTAGCTGATCGCTGCATTTGGGGTCAGCAGGGGATTTTCCCCCAGGGCAGATTGGCAGGGGAAGAGCCCTCAGTCCCTGAGAGGGCCACAGCCACCGGTTTGGCAGGAGAGGGCAGCTGTGATGGCCCCCTAGGCCGATGCACTGGGGCACTGGGAGAGCCAAAAACACAGAGAGCTCCTGCAAGTTGAGCCAGAGCCTTGGGTTGCACCGTGGGGGCCGCACGCGGGGCGGGGAAGACTGTCACCTGCACTCGTCAGCAGCTTAGATTGGGGTTTGTGGCTGCCAGCCCCCACCCAGCCTGACTTCTTATTGTACGGTTGCTTCCTCCACTGATTCCAGGGGTCACACGTTCAGCATCGATGTGGCAGCTGGTTGCACAGGGGTGTTGTGTGGCAGGGCAGGGGCAGACTCTGGCAATCTTACCCAGGCTGCTTTCCTCCCACTGCCTTAGAAGGAGCAGGGTGCTCCTCGCCCTGGACTGGGGAGGGGGCAGCTGGTGCTTGATAGGGTGTTTGGCATCTCGAGTGACTGTCAAGAGCGCGGAGGGCTTTCCTCTCACAGCCCCTGACGTGCCTCTTCTCTTCCTCCCGCTGTGCCCCGACCCCATCCTAGGCCAGGGGCAGCCGATCTGCAAGGCTGAGCCAGAGGAATATCTCATCCAACTGCCCAGCGAGTGCTTCCAGGGGACCGGGCGCTCCCTCTACTACAACGTGGGCCGCTGCCCTGACGCCCGCTGCGCTGGCAGCCTGCCGGACGAGCTTCAGTGCCAAGATGGGGCAGGGCATTGCTGCAGGATCCAACGCATGGAGGTGCGGGAGATCCAGTGCACCGGCTACCGCCTGCCCATCAAGGTGGTGGCCGAGTGTGGCTGCGAGAAATGCACCCAGTCCAAGATGCTGGTGCACGGCAGGGTGACAGCGGCTGACAATGGGGAACCGCTGCGCTTTGCCCAGATCTTCCTGGGCAAAGAGAACATCGGCTTCACGGGCTACCAAGGCACCTTCACCATTGACGTGCCTCCAGGTATGCAGCGGCTGGTGGTCCAGTTTGTGGACCGGCTGCAGAAGTTTGTGGATACAGTCAAGGTCCTGCCCTTCGACCCCCGGGGCGGTGCCATCTACCAGGACATCAAGGTGATGCGGAAGAAAGAGCCGGTGGATCTAGATGCCACACAGGACAATACCGTCCCTCTGGGGGAGCTGCCGGGCCAGGAGCCGGTGGGGGAGATTGTCATACCAGCGGGCTCCTTCCGGCGGCCTGACGGGGAGGTGTACAATGGGACTGTCAAGGCCAGCGTGACTTTCCTGGACCCCAGGGATGTCACCACGGCAGCAGCTGCCTCCAGCGACCTCAATTTCATCAACGCCGAGGGGGATCTCTTCCCGCTGAGGACCTACGGCATGTTCTCAGTGGACTTCCGGGGAGGTGAATCCAACGAGGTGCTGCAGACGGGCTGGGTGGAGGTGCGCATGGATGCAGAGCAGATCAGGATGCCTGAGCACCTCCAGAAGATGAAGCTGTGGTCCCTGAACCCTGAGACGGGCCTGTGGGAGGAAGAAGGCGCTTTCCGCCAGGCCAAGAAGAGGCGGGGCAAGCGGGAGGAGAGGGCCTTCTTAATCGGCAACGTGGAGATCCGGGAGAGGCGGCTCTTCAACTTGGACGTGCCCGAGAGCCGCCGTTGCTTCGTCAAGGTCCGGGCCTACAGCAGCGAGAAGTTCATCCCGAGCGAGCAGCTGGAGGGGGTGGTAATCACTCTCATCAACCTGGAGCCCAAGCCCGGCTACTCCTCCAATCCCCGGGCCTGGGGGCGCTTCGATAGCGTCATCACCGGGCCCAATGGGGCCTGCCTGCCTGCCTTCTGCGATGGCCAGCGGGCTGACGCTTACTCGGCCTACGTCACTGCCACCATAGGCGGGGAGGAGTTGGAGGCTGTACCTTCCAGCCCCAAGCTCAACCCCAACGCAGTGGGGGTGTCCCAGCCCTACCTGAACAAGCTGGGCTACCGCAGGTCAGACCACAATGATCCTGCCCTCAAGAAGACGGCCTTCCAGATCAACCTAGCTAAGCCCAACCCCAACAACCTAGATGAGGTCAACGGGCCCATCTACGCCTACCGGAGCCTGAGGGAGTGTGAGGATGCACCCATTACTGCCAACCACTTCCGCTTCTACCGGGTGGAAGTGGACAAATATGAGTACAACGTGGTGCCCTTCAAGGAGACCGATCTGGCATCCTGGACCAGGGACTATCTTTCCTGGTGGCCCAACCCCCAGGAGTTTAGGGCCTGCTACATCAAGGTGAAGATTGATGGGCCCCAAGAATACATGGTCAGGTCACGGAGTGTGGGTGGCAGCCACCCCCGGACACGTGGCCAGCTCTACGGCCTACGGGACACCCGCAGTGTCCGGGACCTGGAGATCTACAACAGTTCGGCAGCTTGCGTGGAGTTCAAATGCAGTGGGATGCTCTTCGACCAGAAACTGATTGACCGCACGTTGGTCTCCATCATCCCGCAGGGCAGCTGCCGCCGTACAGCCGTCAATAGTTTCCTGCGGGAGTATCTGGGCCGCCACCCCCCGGTGGTGGAGAACAACGATACCGCGGTTTTCAACATGCTGGCGCCCGTGGACCCACTGGGCCACAACTACGGCATCTACACGGTCACGGACCAGAACCCCCGGCTGGCCAAGGAGATCGCCATCGGCCGGTGCTTCGACGGCACGTCAGACGGCTTCTCCCGCGAGATGAAGTCTGACACGGGCACAGCCCTGACCTTCTACTGCCAGGAGAAACCTGTCACCCGGCAGAGTTTCTTTCAGCGCTTGCTCAGCTCGCCCGGAGACACCCTGACCGAGATCCGGCGTGAGATGAGGGGCAATGAGGCGCGGCGGGCCCCCTCCCAGGTGGTGGCCTACCCTGCCGGCCTCAGAACCGCCTTCTCCACCCAGACGAGACGGACCCCCAGCAGCCGGAGAAGGATGGGCCTGGGCCGGGCTCAGCAGTGAGCGGAGCCATCATGTCTGCCCCCAACACACACATACACTCCGGTTTAAAGCACCACTTCGCCCCCACCCAGTGTCCTTCCCCAAACAGCCACGTTCTCCCTAAATTCTCCAGGGCCAGTGTAGAGGTGGGGGGGCACCAGCCCCGAGGTTGCCACGGAGCATCGCTGTGGAGTCGGGGGGGCCCTCGTTCCATATCACTAGACGTGGAGGTAGCTTGGGGGTGGGGGGAAAGTGCCTCTCGGCTGAGCGCTGAGCCCAGAGCAGGACACTCAGCCTCGGGCACTGGCCTCTCCAAACTGGCTCCTCCCTGCTCTGGTCTCCTTAGCCCTTTGGTGACATCCTGGGCTTGGACCTGAGCTACCGTCTGCAGGACTGGGCTGGCATCTGGCTTATCCACGTCGGAGCAGAGCTCCCCCTCGGTCATGCAGCGACCTCAGCCCCATGCAGCTGCGTCCAAGCCCTGCCCCATCAACACAGGTGAAGTTTGACTTCTATATGGCCGGGGGGGGACGGGGGGACGACACAGCGCTAGCCGGGCAACAGAACTGTGCATGGGAGGGCAAATTCTGCACCTACCCAAGGCTTTCTGTTGGGGGGGCAATGCCCCCCAAATTAACCCCCTGCCCCCCACCACTTGTACCAAGCCCTGCCTGCTCCAGGTTTACAGGTTCCAGCAGGGAGCCAGCGTGTCCCGTCCATCACAACACTGGTGCAGCCCGTTTTCAGTACCTAGCCAGGCAGGGAAAGTGAACAGGAGGGAGAGGCAAAGGAGAGATTTTTACATCCTTCCTGCACTAATAATAGCGCTATACAGGGTGCAGAGAGCCACAGGTGAGGAATCCAGAGGCCCTGATAGCTCTCTCTGCAAGCATGAAATGCTTTTATTTGGGCCAGCGTGACAGGCTGTAAAGGAAACCCTCTCGGCCGTGCTAAAGTCACAGAAAGACCAGTAGGAATTTTTGCATTGGTTTCATGATGCTCTTTCCCCCTTTCATGCCTCCCAGGGTAGGAATGGACTCGCTCCCTTCTTTAGGGCTTTAATTCCTGTGAGCAAATGGATTCGCCCCAAGCCCTCAGCAGCCCCTAGACATGGGATTCTCCGCGGCCGCACTGGGAGTTGGCACCCCAGGCCTCCCCAGGAACTAAGTGCTGCTGCCCCACAGACGGTGCTTTGCGAGAGCAGCCAGCGATCAGCCTGACCCACAATGCCCCGGCTCAGCACAGGACTGCCCGGAACGAAGCAGCGAGAGGCAGACACAGCCTGTGCTGTACTCGGGTGCAGGTGGCATTAACAGGACTGGGACGAGAAAACATTATTACAAGCACACACGTGCGTGTGCACACACACACACATACACACACACACACATGCACGTGCGCATACACAAATTTTTTTTCAAGCAATTTTTGGCAGGGGTGGTAGGTAGCAAAGAAAAATTTGACACGCGAAAACACTTCCTCTGAGCTTTCGGTAACTATCTTCCTTTCCTCCCCTCCCACATTTCCCCCCTCCCTGGAAAAGAGGGACAGTAAGAAAACGTTGGGGGCGAGGGAGGAACTCCGACTAAGCAAACAGCCCCTGAGCTGGTTTCCACACAGGGCCAAATAAGAGCCATGGTACACGCAGTGCCAGACAACCGTACTGGGCAGTGATTTCGTAGCGGCTCCCCACCCTGTTCAGCCCGTGACAGCCCACCCCAGAGCAAGCACTTCTCCTGCTTGGCCTGAGCCAGGCCAGTGTGCCTGGAATTGTCCTGAATTACCGCAAGGACACGTCCACCAGCCGGACTGCTCGTGGTGACGGGCAGAGGTCGTCTCGGGCCAACCTTTCGCACCGGCCGTTCTGGTTTGCCAAGGCACAGTGATAACATTGTGCAGATTTGTACATTATTTATTATAAAATATATGGCTGCGTTTTCATCAGTTGGACGAGGGGTGTCCCTATACGGTATTGACCCAAGCCAGGCTGGACCACAGGGATCTCCCCATGGCTATCGTGTGCGGGCTCTCTAGCATCTCATGCTCGCTGAACAAAACCGTGTTTCCCTCTCGCCAAGTTGGCCCAATACAAGATATTTCCTCACCCACCTTGTCAGTCTATATAGTCAACAGTACCCATCCATCCATCTCCTGGCACATTATCTATCTATCTATCTAATCTATCTATCTCCATACACCCCATCTATCTATCTATCTATCTATCTATCTATCTATCTATCTATCTATCTATCTATCTATCTCCATACACCCCCTCTATCTATCTATCTATCTATCTATCTATCTATCTATCTATCTATCGCTTGGCATGCCAGGTTCCAGTGGCTGGGGGAACCAGCCAGGAAATAGTCCTTTGCCAACAGAGGGTCTCTTCAGCACTCTCTGCTGGGCATCTCTGAGTGTGGGATGTGTCCACCTGTTGCGGAGGTGGACAGGCAGAATTCTCCACTGTCCCAGGGCATGTGGGCAAAGGTTAATGCCACCGGCCAACGCCTGGGCATGGCATGATGTCACCAAACACCCAACACCACCAGCTTTGAGGCATTTGGCTCAATCTGGCACCAAAGGGGTTAATGACAGGAAAAAACATTGGGGGGGGGGCGCGTCATTAATCGTGCTGGGGCTGGATCTAATGACAGGGGCCTGGTGCTGAGTTGTAATTGGAACATGGATGCCTGGGACAAAAGTACCGACGGATTGGTCCAAGGCGTGGTGTAAGTGGGAGCAAATGCAGCAGTCTGCCCTCGCTGACTAATTTGATGCCGGCTAAGGGCCTGATGTTATGTTCTGCACAGTCACATTCTTAGCCAGTGCCAGGGCAGGGGAGCCAAAGATCCCCTGCTCTAACCAGTAGGCCAGACCCCCTCCCAGAGCCAGAAATAGGGGCGCAAGCCAAGAGCCCATCTGGGGACAAAGTGCTAAGCAGTAGGGGACATCCATCGGTGGGTCCCTTCCAGAGGTGTGATATCGGGATGCCAAACAAGCTGCTCTGCGCCCCACGTCAGCAGTAAGGATGTCCCAGAAGCCCCGTCACCTCCAGGTAAAATCCTGGTGAGAGATAGCCGGGACCCTGAGCTCTTAGTGCCGTGTTTGCTGGCTCAGCATTCTGGGGGTGCAGAAAAGCAGCAGTTGAGGTTCACTAGCTACTGTGCAGGGCTCAGGAACCCCCCCCGGGATGAGGGCAAAGGTCAGACAACACGCTGGATCCCACCGCACACACTAGGGAAGCCATAGGGTAATGCCAGGGGAGGAGAAGCAGCTTGGTAGCAGAGGAGGATCTAGGCTGGAGAGAAGGCCTCAGCAAGCACCTGTTGCTGTCCTACCACACCGTCAGGAGGGACCCGTCTGTCTGCTGCAGTGTTCTTCACCGCTGCCCATTCCCGTGGGGGTCTATGTGCCTCCCGGCTCTGTCCCCGACAGCCTCGGCTCTGGTCAGAGCTGTAACGCACCCAGGCCCCAGGTTACCAGCAGGCTCAGCATGGAGGTGATTCACTTCGTGGAGACAGTTCAGCCGATTGTTGTTTGTGTCACGGGAGCCCAGGGCTTGCTGCCATTAAAAGTCGAGCAGGACACAGATCCGCGGCATGATGGGCTGAGTGCAGCACAGAGCTGTGGGCGGTGTGAGTTCAAATGCACGTGCCCCAGCGAGCTGCAGTTCTAACCCCCATCACATCCCTGGGAGCCTGGCGAAAGTGGCTGGAGGCAGAGCTGTGTGAGTGGGGCCCATCCACCCAAAAAGGCTGGTACCAGTTGTGTGCCCAGATCCCAGCGATGCTGAAACCTGAGACCTCCCTCTCCAGCGGGATGGCGCGAAGATGAGAGCAAATTACCATCCACCCACCCAATGCTAGCGGGGGGTGACGTTCCCTTTCTGACTCCCGGCCCCTGAAGCTGACAATGTTATAACAATTCAGAAGATTTGCTCCGCTGAGTCCCAGCCAGGAGAACCACACGAAGAAGCACAAAGTGTTATTGGCCATGGGCCAACGTCGGCCCCTTGCGCCCTGAAGTCAGGGGCTTTGCTGTGAAACAAGGGTGGCAGAATTGCCCCCCCCCTCAATCGGTGTATCGATGGCCTCAAGCTATGGATCATAAACCAAACCTTGCCTCAGTGGGGGTTTGGGATGTTGTGGGGGCTCTTTCCAGCTCTGACACTAACTTCCTGGTTGACCCTGTGCCTCAGTTTCCCCTCTGCAGAACAAGGATGGCAGTAGTGGCCTACGTCCCGAAGGGTTTATTTCTTTGCAAAGCTCTCTGAGGCACTGGCTGCTTGCTGGTTTCTGGGGAGGACTGGGGTGTCTGTTGAGAACGCTTCAAAGAAAAAGAAACAGAAAAATTTCTGCCTAAGTCTCCATGTCCGGGTGTGAGCATATGATCCCTGCCCCTCCCGACAAATGGTGTAATGGAACATTTTGTGTTTATAGCTCAAAAAAACCCCTCTTAACAGGACATTGTTTTCCCGTTTAAACACGGTTTGGCCCGGCTGAAGCATTTTTCTGGCCTTATTCTCCATGCTGCCATTTGCCAGCTCGACGGGAACGGGTCAGTCTGTGGGTTTTTGAGTGCCGCCTGCCGACGCGCCTCTGAACTAACAGCTCCTACCGATAGATGCCCGTCGCTCAGTCCTGGACCACCTCAGGGCCAACTGGAGTGGCAGCTTCGGGCAAGACATCTGGGGGGGGGGGCGCTAATCAAAGCCGCTGCACATGGCTGTGCTTGGTTAACAATCACAATGGCATCTCCTGCTTTTTTTCAGCAGCCATTAATGAGTTTCAGCCCCATGGCGAGGGCTGGGCAGGTTGTAATCGCCCTCTGAGAGAGGAGAGCCAGGGCTTATCTCACTCCTGGGGGTGTGCATGGGGCAGGACCCTCTGAAGTCAATGAATCCCCCCCCCCCCCAGTTGGCAGGGCCGGGGCTAAGCCAGCAGGGCCCCCGCGAGGTGCCAAGTGTTAATTTTCCCGGGCAGCCTGGAAGGATCCATGAGGCTCTACACAGGTTGGAAGAAGGAGGTTGGTGACAAATGGATCCACATCCGGCATCCTGGAACCAGTTTCCTCCAAAGGTTAAATTTTCCCGTTTGTTGCTATCAATGCACACATCCCCCCAGCCCAGTGTTCTCCTCCCCCCGCCCCCCCATGTCTGGCGCACCAGGTCACTGCCCCTAACTCCAGCCCTCACGCTGGGCACTGCAGGGACATCCCAGATTCAGGGTGCGCAGGATCTCAGCTGCTTCTCCAAGGGCAGGACTCGGGAGTTCACTGCAGCGGTTAGAGTCAGGGGATCGGCAGGTGGGATGTGACGCTGTTTGGCCACATTCATCATTTCTGTGATCAGCGAGACCAATGGCTCGGAGGCACTGCTGGAAAAGTCGGGATTCGCTGAGCCTGTGTGTATAACAGGTTTGTCTGACACGTTCTCAAGCTGCCTGGCGTATTTGTATTTCAAACTGGGGCTGTGTTTCTGGGCGATGCTCCCCAACAGGATGGCAGCAGCACAAAGCCTGTTTAATGGCCCATCCGGGGTGCAACAAACCCAGGGGCTGCACCTTACATCCTGGTGCCATTCAGATGATTCCTTTGCTCTACAGAGAACGTGCTCTGCTGATACTGAGGTTTCTGCAGGCCATGTGCTCTGCTCTCTGGCTGTGTTTGGGACAAGCCACATGTCAAAGGGACCTAAAAGGCAGCTCCAACTTTCCATCCCTGCTGCATCTGGAACAATTCGCTGACCACTGAAGCGGTGAAGCAAAGGCCCAAGTGCCATCCAGGCATGGGACGTGCACCCGAGGGACGGTACAAGCCGGCAAACATCACCGGTCCGCTGCCGGTCTGATCTATATGGTCGTTAAAGTCATTTGCATGTAGGTGATTGTTTTAACTGTTGACCATTTCTCGTATCGCCTGTTTCTTTCCTTCTCTAATAAATCGTTTTAGTTACCAAAGGATTGGCTGGCAGTGTGGCATTGTGGGGAAGAGCCAGCTCATATTGGGCTGGGCTGTGTGGCAATGCGGCTGACCCTTTGAGGTGAGAACACTTTGGGCAAGGGAGAAGAGTTTTAAGAACTGCTCTTTTATGGCTCGAGCTGCGAATCGAGGGGCAGAGACGGAAATGCAGTAAAGGGGGCCGTGGGTTTCTTTTCAAGGCCTTCTTGATAACCAGTGTAGGGAATCAGGGGCACTTTGTGACTGGCGGGGGAGGCTAACTGTAGTATGAGCCAGCAGGGTTCACAGGCTCGGCTCTCCTTTTGCCACCTGCCCATATTGTGGCATCTCAGCTGGGCCACCCTCCACACAAACGGGTGACACTAAACGCCTGAGTTCTAATGTGGCTCTGAGTGGGAACGGTTAATGCTCCAATCATGGGCGACAGGGAGCCGGGACTCCCGGGTTCTGTCCTGGCTCCAAGAAGGGATAATGGCTGGGGAATTTAGGGTCAGGACTCCTGGGTTCTGTCCTGGCTCTGGGTAGCAGAGTGGTCAGAACAGGGGACCCAGGACACCTGACTTGCTGTGTGTGACCGTGAGCAAGTGATTTGTCTCTGTCTCTGAGGGGTGCTGTGGGAACGGAGAGTGTTTGCTGCAGCCTCTGGCCCTGGTCCGGAATGGAGCAGGGAGGAAGCATTTGCAGAAGAAGAGTGGCTGAATAGCTTGGCGAGTGCGTCACGGACCTCAGATCCCACGGGGATGGCGAGCGCTAGTGTTGAAAAGCTTAGCACACGAGCCTGTTTTTCACCCTCCGTTTGGCTTTCTCAAAGGCCCCGTGTGAATGCAGGGGCAGGTGGGAGTGGAAGCTAGAGCGGGAATCAAGTGAGGCTACGAAAAGCGAGGTGTCCTGGCTCCCAGGCCTGTTCTCTAACCACTAGAGGCCACAGCTCTGCCAGAGACAGGGACAGAGACAGTCTGGGTTCCCATTCTCCCTGCTCTAACCACAAAACCCCACCCTCTCCTAGCGCCATGGACAGAACCCAGATCTGGGCAAACCCAGCATGTTGCATGCAGCCTGGAATCGTGTGCAACGGCACCCCCTTCTGAGTGAGGATTCGGGGATATCACTCCGGCCGTGCTATGGACGTAGACCACACAGAACAGCAGCTGGTGTAGTACCGCCCTCCCCCAGCACCCCTGCCGTAAAACCCAGCCAGCGAGGGCCACGGTGGGGCTGCATCTTGTGGCTCAACCCAGACACAACTGCCCCTGGTTCCCGCAGGGCATAGAGATCAAGCGCTGAGCCTGAGGTGTGACACACTGCTGGGCCCTGAGACAGCTGGAAACTGGAGGTTGCCCTTTTCCCAGCGACGATGCTGGGGCCAGGCCTTGCCTTACCGAGGCGCTGTCAGGAAGAAGCCAGGCCCCAGATTAGCCACTCGCAAGCTTTTCTCTCCTCCCCAGCCAACCTGCAGAAGGAGGGCCAGCCCCAGGGACATGGAAAACCAGAGAGACGCTGGTGTCTTACGAAGGGGTCCTCCCAAGAGGGAGACACTGGTACCCGCTGGGGTGTCTGCAGCGTCTAGGTCATCACACGCGCTTTCGGTGCGATAGAGCCTGGCATGCTTGTTCTAATGCTCCGTTCCCGCAGGTGGGATAACACGGCCGTGGAGCGTGGGCACCACAGGCCACTCACAGGTGCCCGACGGGGGTACACTCGGGGGCTAACCCCTGTCGGACCTGCTGGGCGAGCACAGGGGGCTGCAGCCAGGGGCCGATCTGAGAGCAGGGGACTCGTGAGACGCCATCCCGACGCCAGAGCATGCAGCGGGGACAGATGCGCAGCTGGCCCTGTAACAGCCATGCTCCCCTCCCCGTCTGGCTGGTGCGTGTCCCGCTCACGAGCTGATGTCATGCTAAGGAACCCTAGCCGGGTACTAAAATAAACACCCCCAAGGCCGACGTTCTCCGGGAGATGCAAACCTCCCGCGCCATAACAACCCTGATTACATGGCTGACCTTCCAAGCTGCCATCTGGGGCGGCTTTGTCTCTAATCCACGTAATTGCTAACAGACGCCACCAGCAGCTGGCTCAGCTGGCTGGCTGGGTGCTTGCCCCCAGAGTTGCTTCTGAAGGAAAACATACACTGGAAAGCCACGGACGACAGCGCCGTGCTGCAGGCTGGGTGGGGCATCTGAGCCAGCACGGAGTGGACGGTGATGCTCAATATGCTGCAGCGATTCAAGAAAACTCAGTGACCACATGAGAAAAGGGAGAGGAGACAACATGGCGCAGCTGAGGATGCTGGGTGGGGCAACGGCTGAGCCTCTGTTCAGCATTACCGGGAGAAGAAGCTGGACAGGTGCAGAGACGGATCTAGAGGGGGTTGTGTAGAACAAGGCTTGGAGGAGAGTTTGGGCACTGGGAATTATCCACAGCCTGTGGAGGGACAACTGAGTCCAGAGAGGCTTAAATGACTCGCAAGGCCACACAGGGAGTCTGTGGCAGAGCTCAGATAGCCCCCCCCCCCCGGCCTCTCAAGTGCTCTAACCACTGCACCATCCTTCCTCAGGCACACGAGCTGGCAGACAGCACAACTCTATGCTGCAGGACCCTCTTTCCCCACCCCGCCCCCCAGACTTGCTCCATCCTATGTGTGGTTTCTGGACTCTTCCCAGGACCAGGCGTATCCCTGGGTCTGTGCAGCCAGCCCTACGCCAAGGTGTCGCCCACAGGAGGAAGTTGAGCCTAGAGGTTTTGTGCATCCTCCCTTCGTCCTCTGACCGCTCCAAGTCGCTGCACCTCCAGCCCCTGGGGATGCTGCCCCAGATCCAGCCCACAAGGACAGAGCAGAGACTCAGCCCCCCCATCCTGAGGGACATGGCGCTCACCACCGGCCCAAGAAGCTGGAGTGTTCCCGCCTTAAGGGGTCTCCAGACTCCCCCCGGGTCAGTCACATCCCTGCCTCCAGCCCCGCCGGCGTGCCCCACAGGGCGTTGGGAGCAGTCCAGGCTGAGCAGGGGAGTGTGCACCTGGGGGGTGGTTCTCACCAGTGGGGGTCTGGCACCTGTTTGCTTGCAGGGCTCCCGCCTTGCATCCATGGGCGTAGGTTGATTGTGTGTCCTACCAACTCGTCCCAGGCAATTAATGCGGCGCCTACCAGCTCAGTCCAGGGGGAAGAGGTGCCCAGCAGCGGCAAGGCCTGGGGCAGCCCCCTTTCCTCCGAGCCCTGAGCTCTAACACCGCTCGCCTTCAGGCTGAGGACGATCCGGCTCCCTCTCCCAAGGGCCGGCACAATCATGCCCAGGAGCTGCTCGAAGCCTGAACCCCAAAAGCCTTCAGAGCAAGGCCTGCCGCAGTAGCCGAGGAATGACGGAACGAGCCCATGGCTGGGACGCACCCGACGGGCGCAGCGCCCCGGGCCGGCCTTTCCAGGGCCTCGCTCTGCGGCAGCGGTTTGGACCTGGCTGGAGACGCTGATTCCTCGCCTTTGTTTACCCACTGCGGTCCAGGGCTGCGCCGGGGAGGCCTTGATGAGAAACACAGGCCGGGGGCGTTATGCAAAGCGTGGGGCTCGGGCGGGCCCAGCTGCTTCTCATTACCATCAAACACGTCCAAAATAGAATCAAAAAAGGGGGAAAGGAGAGAAGGGAACCAGCCCCCCCCTCGGCAGCTAGAGGGGGCTGGAGCCATTAACGAGATGCTCCCCAGCTGCCTCCATGGCTCCCCAGTCACGGCCTGAAATGCCGCAGTGCTGGCGCTGCGTGGTTAACGTGATCGTGTGAAACCCAGCCCAGCCCCACGCGTCGCTTTCATCCCGCATCCCACCCTCGCCCCCTGCACCGTACGCACACGCTCACCCCAGGGCTGCTTTGAGGAGGAGAACCGGGAGCGGGGCTAGAGCCACGACTGGTGCTTGCTCCGGGAAGGAGTGCCAGATCAGCAGGGACGGGGCATTAGGGCTCCGGGGTTTTACTGGGAGGCTGAGCGCAATGAGGGAACGGCGACAGGAGGACTCTGCAGGTTCAAGGGTCCCTGGCCTTGTTTGCAAGCTAACGCCAATCCCCTGAGACGCCTCCTCCCCAGGGGGGCTT
This sequence comes from Pelusios castaneus, assembly GCA_007922175.1. NCBI lineage: Eukaryota > Metazoa > Chordata > Testudines > Pelomedusidae > Pelusios > Pelusios castaneus. The sequence continues at coordinate 2,357,369 of ML685800.1, forward strand.
TACTGGCACCAGGGGCCAGAGTCGTCCTCAGCCTGATGTCAGGCACCAGCCAGAGATCCGTTGCGCCCCGTGGGCGCAGTAGCTCAGGGTACTTTCCTGCCACAGGCTTGGCTCTGAGTTCTCAGTGCTTGTCTGCATGGGGAACAGCTGGCAGCAGCTGGAAGGTCACTGCTGCTCCAAACCCACGAGACTCCTCCAAGCTTCCCCAGGCTTTGGGAAGCTTTGATGGTCGTGGGAACCAGCCTGACGCTCTGAGCCCATGGCTCCCTAGGATGGGCGGCTGGTGGGCTGGGCCCATCCCTGGGTTGAGAGGAAGACCCGATTTAGAGATGGCCCCATTTGGACCCTGTTGCAGAGCTCCATGGAACCACCCGGGATTGCAGCCAGCTCACCCTACAGCCGGAAGATTTGAGCCTTTATGGTTTTTAATCCTCTCTAAGGCAGGATGAAACAACTGGGGATGAGCCCAAGCCAGTCGGGGGACTCAAACCCACCACTTTAGGGTCTGGAGCCAAGAGGGAATAATGGCACCACGCTTCAGGCCGGGGCTGCGAGGCTTCCCCTGTTCTCCTGGTCCTTTGATCTCGCAGAGTTTGCTCCACCAGTGCCACCGCCCTTCGCCACAAAGAACTGATGCCGTGAGTCCTCCTTAGAGTGTCTGGGGTGCTCTGTCCCCCCATCCTGCCCGCAGCGCCCCGCTCCCACCTTGACTCCTCTGTGCTCTCCCCTCCAAGGCCCCATCCTGCATTTCAAGGCCGTGGCTTTCTCTAGTCTCTCTCCCTGCAACCCAATCCGAGGTGGAGGAAATACCTGGGCCGCCCCCGCAGGGATGAGGGAAGCCAGGTTTGCAAGAAATCTGGCCTGTGCTCTGAGGGGAGCAAGCTTTAGACAGGTCCCAAGCAGAAAGCGTGAAATGTTGAGGAGCTGTGATGGGGGGACAGATGACCCCAGACACCCTGAGGAGAGCAGCCTGTCGCTCCTTTCCCAGGTCATTTATTTCATCACCCCATCTGCCACTGCAGCCATGGGGGCACGTAGTGCCAGCTTGTGCTTGCCGGCGGTGGTCCAGGGCACATAGTGGGCCAGGACTTGTCCCTCCCACCTGCACTAGGGCTCTCAGAGTGCCTGAGTCCTGGGGCCCAGAGGGAGACACCTGGGTGGGCTGTGTGTGCAGGGGCTGGGGACACTGAGCACACATCTGCAATGGCCATGTCCAGCGAGAAGCTGCGCTAACGCCCCAGGGCTGGGCAGGTCCTGCCAGCCGAGGCCTCGAGCCCTGCTGGGTGCAGCCAGCATGCGACAAGGCAGAACCCCGCTTGATCAGAGCAGCTGCAGCCCAGCTAGGGGCGCAGGAGGAGAGCTCTGTCCTCTCTGATTTAGGGTTGCGGGCGGGTTGCTAGCTCTCAGGCTCACAGCGTAGGAAGGCTTTGCTAGCAGACTAATTAGAAGTTACAGCAGCAACTGTCCGGGGAGCCGCCTTCTTGGGGCTTCCTCCCCACTGCACTGGCCTCTTTTCCCCACCAACCCCCAGATCCGTGCCCTATCCCCCTCCCAGTCCTTTGTCTCCGTCCTGGCCTAGGTGGCCACTCCTCTGATCCTCACCTGCCCCAACCTATTACAACTGGGGCCAAGGCAGGGGGTCCCGGCCAAATATGCCGACATGTGGCTGCGGAAGGCCCATCCGCCCTCTCTGCAGTGATTGCACACCCGGGGACCACCACTGATATATATGAGCTACGCATGTGGGGAAACTGAGGCACCCAACCAGCACCCAGAGAAAACCCCAAGAATATCTTCACTTTGTCACACCTGCCCAGGCCCCTTTCCCCACGGCTGGAGGAGCAGGGCTCGGGTCTCACAGCTACGTCAACCTGGGAGCCCGCAGGCAAAGGGGACACGGTGCCAGAGATGAGCCACAACTTGAGCAGGGTTGGGGTCTTGTGTCCTAGATCTGTTGAGGAGCACTGGGAGATGGGAGGGCAAATGCATGTCTCCCCAAACCTCAGGAGCCATGCTGCACCCAAGGGGAAAGCTGGTGTGCGGGAGACCTGGGTTCAGTCCCTTGTTTAAGGCCCTCAGTCTCATTGGGTCCACCTGTGTAATGGGGCTAACAGTCTTGCCCTGCCTGTGAGAGAAACACACCCTGCAGTCTATGAGGTGCTCAGGGACCGGGGCCAGAGACGTAGCAAAAATCTGTAGCATTGTGCTGATCTGTTCTGTCCCTGTCCAAAGTCTGAGTCTCTCTGGGCAGCACGTTCTAACCCCCAGGGCCACAAAGGCGTGACTGAGCCGGAGAGCTGCTTGGAGAGGCGTCTCCAGTTTTGTTATTTAATCAAGGAAAACAGAATGTCAGAGTTTAAATAAAATTAAAAACCCCACTAGGCACATCAGCCCAAACAAGAGGAGAGCAAGCCGTGTTTAACGCAGTCAGAGAACATGCACAGGCAAGAGATGAAATGGAAAGCCAGACGTTTGCACGCTGCAGACTCCAGCCCAACCTTCCCAGTGAGGCCTCCTGTTTCCCTTCTTGCTTCAGGCTAAAACCTCATGTAATTCATCCTCTGAACAATCGGCAGGAGATGGGCCACAGAGCCACATTTCCAGCCACCCGACAGGCCTTGGAGAACCAGCTCTGCTCTTACCACACCGCTGGCCAAGCCACATGGCAGAGCCCAGCTGGGCTGCAGCACAGCTCAGCTAAACTGAGCAGCTCTCCCTCTGTGATCGGGGAAGCAGAGTGCTCATTTCTGGTTAGAGACTAATAAATGCCATGGGCTCGCGTCAGCCCGGGACGATCTGCTTCCTATCAACCAGCGTTTCATGGCCATCGCTGCCGCCACGGGGCTGGCACACAGCGGGCTGACTCAAGCACCAGCCAAGAGTCTCCAACAGCGCAGGGCAGCTCTGAAGTCCAGTTCAGGGAGTCGCAGGCTTCCTGGTGCGATTTATAGCCCTTCTTGCGTCCACTTGGGTGAGACTCTAGTATCTAGCACTTCTGTACATGACCCCTCGTGGGCAGCCTGCAGGATCTGAACCCAGGCCTTGTAAAGTTACTACTGCAAGCAATGAACCCTTGAGCTAAAAGGCTGCATCACCTAGTGGGAAGCGGTAGCCGGCTCCTAACTCTTGTGTGGCCCAGTGGAGGACAAAGATCTCATCCCTCTCTCCTTCCATTTCCACCCCAGAGCAATCACCACGCAGGCCTCTAAGGACTCTGGGCAAAGATCGTCCCCACTCACAAGCAGTGGGGAGGAATGGGACCTGGCAATGGGAGGGACCCATTTTACCTGGGACACCCGTCCTCTCCATTCATACATAGAGAGAAGATCCACTTTGCCAGAGAACCTTATCAGCGGCAATGGGCAATCAACCTTCTCCAACTGGGGAGCTCATCGCTGCACCAGGGTTCCCTGTCTCATTGAGCCAAACGTCTGTTTGGCCTCAAGAACCTGCTGACTCCTGTGTGCTTCACCCAGGCTGAAAACCATGGCCTACAGGAAGCCTCTTGGGGTTTTTGTACTCCAGGGACATTGCAGGGTTGGTCCCATCATGAAGCCTATGAATACACCTAAGAAAATCTCCTGGGTCTTAACAGCAGCAGGAAGGATGCCCTGGATGCTGTTAGCTGTGCTCCGGAAAACTGCCGTGGATCAGAAGTCATTCCCAGCCTCTCAATAAAAATGTGATTAATAGGCAGCTCTCTGCCAACAGAGAGCTCTTCACTCCTCCAAGAAATCCCAGCTCTGTGAATGTGGTGGATATAAAAGGAAACATTCCTTCCCAGCCGCACCAGCTCTCCTGGCCCAGTGAAAGCTGGAGCATCCAGGCCAGTGATTTTGTTCACGCTTATGGGTTTTACAGGGTCTATAGGGAGTTACTGAGATGGACAAATGCAGATGAAATTTCTATGGCAATGGTTTGGGATTGGAGACTGGACTGCCCATCTTCACACAGCATCTAGCATTTGTGCCCTGCGATGTTTTTCCACTCCCAAGTGCTTAGAAAGCTCCCAGCTCTCCGAGTCTCTTGCTGCCATTGGGAGCTCACGCACCACGCTCTACATGAGGAAATGACGCGCATAGTCCCTGCTCCTTTCATTGGTCCGGTCTGTGCCCATCTTGTGCCAGAGTCGCTTCCTCTCCTCGAGGGCCCAGCTCAGTAGCCAATGAGAAGCTTCCACTCAATACCAAAGGGCTCAGAATTTTGCGCCATCCACCCTCACCGCACCCCTCCAGGTTCTACACAGCCCAAACGCATTGTGTAAGATGCCCGGACACGTGGGCAGGGATCACCACCCTAGCCACACCACAATGCACCACAGTGCCAGGCCAGCTCATGGAGAACAGCTGTTCCTTGTATCACACAGGTCCAACATACCTGTCCTCCATCACATCTGCCTTTGTGTCTCATCCCCCCATCTAGAAACCTTGATCCATCTGTCTCCATCCCTAGATCTAGCTAGCTAGCTAGCTAGCTATCTTCATCCCTAAATCCTTGCCTGTCTTTTAGTCTATTGTATCTGCATGCCTAATAGTCTGCTCTGCAAAGAACACACAGCTTCACATTTCAGTGAATCCCATTCCAACCTTCCAGCTGTACAGAGGGGGCCAGATTTTCCAAAAAGCTCAGCCCCCAGCTGGTGCCTAGAGGAAAAAAACCCAGATTTTCCCATGCACTAAGCACCTCTCTAAAAGTCTGGCCACTTCTTTCGGTACCTAAATGGTCCTGCTTTTAGCAGGGGGTTGGACTAGATGACCTCAGGAGGTCCTTTCCAGCCCTACGATTCGATGAGTGGAGCTCTTGTGAAAGCCTGGCTGAGCATAGACTGCAAACTCTTAGGGGCAGAGACCTTATCCACCCAGCTGTCTCTAACACTTGCTAGCACAGTCTTGGTGCCGCACAACTAGTAAGTACTAATGAAGAGCTGGCTTGCTGGCTGTTGGGGCAGGAACTTGCGTCGGTGTTTTCTCCAGCGCCATGTTCCATACAGCCCTGGCAGACACAGGCTCCGTGAATGCTCTCCCAGAGTTACAAGCGAATACCCGTAGGCATCCAGTGGCAGAATTCCACTCCATCTGGCCCTCCTCCCCTCGCCTGATCTGGATAAACGGTTAAGGAGGAAAACAAACACGTCTGAGCACATTGTCCAGCTGGGAGGCCTGAGACGTCAAGCTGATCCTCTCGCTCCCTTGGCCAAAATAAAACCACTCTCATTTTTAGCATTACTTGGTGTTGTATGGCGTTGCCCCCCCCCCCCAGCTATGTCACAAGACCAGGTTTGTGTGGATCACAAGCCTCAGTTGGGCCAATCCACAGGGTAAGCTGGCTAGAGACAAGAAAATATCCAAAACCAGAGACCAGGCCTTGCAGTGGCTTTTCGCTTCTCTTGGCTTTAACCAGAAGGAGGAGGGGCTTTGAACAAGTTTGACCCTATGGGCAAAGAAGGCCCGTTCCTTGGGAGACCTGGGTTCAATTGTCAGCTCCTCCAGACTCCCTGCATGAACTTGCGTGAGTCACTGAGCCCAGTGCCTCAGTTTCCCCATCTGTGCAGTGGGGATAATACACAGGGGTGTTGTGAGGCTACACACATTAGAGACTGTGAGGCTCAGACACTATAGAGGGGACCATGCAGCTAACGATGATGGGTAACGAGAGGGTCTAATCTGCGGGCAGCCCTGATCCCTAACACTACACTCAGGGGCCAGACAGCCCAGAAACACGTCCTGGATCTATCAGAGATGGACCACATGGGTGTGAAAGAAATGCAGCCTTCGCTATACGCCCAGGTACACGCCGCGGCCACGTACCCGTACACGGCACAGTCACACAACCCACCTACCCGCTCGCAGCCATTACTCTTACTGTAAAAAAAGGAATTGACTAGCATTGTGACGGCGTGTGTTCTCCAACGCTGCGCAGATAGCCGCTGCAGCAAACCATGACTGGAATAAGAGCAGAGTAAGATCAGTAAAGAAGTCACAAGGCCAGGTTTATTGCCGACAAAACATGGTAAGAGGTGCCCTCAATGTGCTACACATCCACGTAATACAACGTCGCTCACGACTGTAAACTCTTTGGAGACGTGCAAAAAGGATACACCGCTCTCGCCATCTCTAGATCACAAAGGACTGTGTGGTCAGCATCATTACTCCTTTGTGCAGGTGGGGAAACTGAGGCACGGAGTAGGGAAGTGACTTGCCTGTGGGCGCCCGGTAGGTCAATGGCAGGAATAAAATCATGTCACCTGAATCCCAGTCCAGACCTCCGTCCATTCATTTCACGTCTGGATAGCACCTCCCCTGCACGGACGCAAGCAGGATACGGCCAGGTTTTATAGGTATTTAGGAAGCTAAAGACTTTAAAATCTGGCTGTTGGCCATTAGACTCAATCACAGCAGAAATAGAAAACAATGACTTTTGTAGTAGGTACAGGCTGACCCAGAGACTGACCCTAGGACAATGGACTCGGCTCAGTCAGTGGCGGGATTTTCCACTGCCCCCTAGGCCGGACCCCGAAGCATCCCAGAAATACATTTTTATACACTTAGAAACTTTCACAATGTTTCTGACGTATTAAGGTTCGGCCCCTTGATGCAGTTAGGTGCCGCCTATTACCTTGTACACGTTGGTTTTACCTATCCATCATGTTTCTGGTTCTGGGAAGGGTCAGCCTGTTCTTTCTTATCTATGGAATGTTCCTGGATGTCTTGGTGCCTGGTTTATGGAATGTGCTGAGTTGTGCTTATGTAACTCTTGACGTATCTTAGTTTAACAATATCTTGACATTACTTTGGTTCAGGCTAGAGGCCTTATATTGGGCCTATAACTGCTTAAGGGCCTTGCACTGGGCCTGTACCTACTACAACTTTTTTTCCAGTAAAAAGTTTAATGGACCCATCATTCTGCTTAGCAAAAAAAAACTTGATTGTTTCTCTCCATATAACAAGACTGATTCAAAGTGCAAGACTTTACAATGGACATTCCACTCCCAGGTGCTTTTTAGATGTACTTTTAAGACTTCTTTAAATCAAGTTATGTCTTAATGTCTTAACATCCTGAAGAATACTATTCTGAGTGTGGGATGGTTTACAAAAAAAAAAAAATCCATTCTCGTTTGCCAATTTATTTCTGGAACCTCTCCACCATAAATCATCCCCAATATATAGACAATAAATAACAATAACAACATTAAAAACAATCTGTCTGCTGACAGGCCATCAATTTTGCCAGAGGATATTTTTAAAAAATTTCCAGATGTTGAAAATCTGACTGAAAACTTGACCGTCCGTCAGTATTATTTTGCGGGGGTGCAGGTGTTGGATTACTTTACTACTCTTCATTTTATTGCATGGGATCACATAATAACAACGATAAACATTCACTGAAAAGGCTATTTTTAAATGGCCTTTTACAAAAGATTCTAGGCCGGGTGATAAATTGGTGTCTTGCTGAAATTCAGGCCACTGTAAATTACAACTGTAGGAAGGAAGCCAGCTGGGGCATGCAACTTGTTATTTATTATTATTTTTATTACTGGGGAGTTTGGTCTACTGGCTGAGCATGGGAGCCTGGATTCATGAGTGGCTACTTTGATACACAGAGCTGACGGTGACCTCTATGAAAAATAATTGCAACCCTCTTCTGGAGGCCTGATCAGAAATTCAGCTTGCATGTAAACCAATAAATAGTTTCTGACTTTTGCTGCTGCAAAGAAATCCTGTTTAAGTTTCCAACCAGGTAACACGGAACAATTGCTCTGAGAGCCAGAAGCAAGCCAGCTTCAGTCGTCTCCGCAGGGGCATTAATTCTGAAACCTAATGACGAACTGCAGTGTGTTAACTACGTGGGTGCTGTTCAGAGACACACCAGCTATGATCATCATCCATATAGAGCAAAAACAGCGAAAGTCCTGTGGCACCTTAAAGACTAACAAATTTTGTTGGGCGTAGGCTTTCATGGGCTGCAACCCTTTATCAGATGGATCTGCCCCAGAGCCCACGGAAGGTGTGCCTGAAGAAATTTGTTATTCTTTAAGGTGCCACAGGAGTTTTTATTGTACCATGAGCTATCTAGGGCAGAGTTTGCTTAGAGCATCACTGATTTTCCTACCCCGCCTCCTAAGGTTTATCTTCAAAAATCTTTGCTGATATAGCTGTGCTAGCTGCAGGGAGTGGTGCGGCAGTTTTCCAGGCCCCTCGTGGACACACTCTGTAGGTCTAAGCCCCTGCTCTCTTCGTTCCAACGTATACAGACAGGAACCTCCACATTCTTTCTCCAGGGTGACACCTTATAGAATGAAACATACCAGCAATCTAGGCTCCAACCCTGTTCCCACTGGAGTTAATAGTGACGTTTCTGATCCCAGCCGTGCAGGACTGATCCCTGCCCCCCGGCTGTTTGTTCTCGCTCACTCTTACACATGCACATATCCCACTCACTCCCTGGTATTTAATCTCCCTGCTTCCCCATTGTCTTATTCAGCTCCCGTGGGATAAATTCAAACCAGCCAAGCGTTCGACCGATGGGCCGGGCAAGGAACCACGTGTGCAACAGGGCGCAGGGCTTTGTCTCCATTTAATTAGCGTTAGTAGAGTTTCATTAAGCAACTTTCCATGGGGCTGGAGAGGGACGATGCACAGCTGGGAAAGTTACAGCTATGGTCAAAATTGCCTCTTCTCTAGGAACACGGCCCCAGCAGTGAGATCCAGGGAGTCACAGGGCTCCTGGAAATAATGGCACCCCACGCTGGCTGGAGGGCAACATCAAGATTTTCAAAAAACTGAGGCCCAGATTTTCAAAGATGACCAGTGAACCTGGGAGCCTCTGTGCGGGACGGTGCCCAAAGTGAGGCACTTGACAGGGCCCCCCAACCCAGGGAGCGCCCGGCTCCCACCCTCTGAAAAAACACCCTTCACTCATTTCATCTGAAAACCCTGGGCTGGGCTCCAATGCACCAGTGGCTTGGGTTCCCAAGCATCAGTGGCATGCTCAACCCTGCTGGAAATGCCTTATTTAGGCATCTAAATGTGGATGGGGCGGGGCTTGACTCCAGCCACCCACCCTGCCAACGCCACCCTGGTTTTGAAGGATCGAGCCCTCCTTGCCACATGCCCCCGTGAAAGGAAGGACCTGACTTCGGTGCCGTGTGGATTAAGAAATGGAGAATACCGGGACAAGACTCCCTCCAGTTCAAGGAACACCCCACCCCACCCCAGTCTCGGCTAATCGCCCTGGATGGACGCCTGTCCTCCAGGAACTTATCACATTCTTTTTTTAACCCAATTTTGCCTTTGGGCCCCACAACATCCCATGGCAATGAGTTCCACAGGTTAATGGTTTATTGTGTGGAAAAGTATTTCCTCTTCTTTGTATTCCACCTGCAGCCTGTTAATTTCACCACTTGACCTCTGGGTTTGTGTTATGGGAAAGCAGAAATGATACTTTCTCCACACCACCCGTGACATGGCACTACGACATTTTTGTCTTATTTTCTGGCCCTTTCCTAACACACTTATCCTTTTTGAGCACGGCTGTGCAATAGATAAGTTTTCAGAGAACTATCCAGAATGACCCCACGATCTCGTTCTGGGGTGGTAACAGCAAACTTAGAACCCATCCTTACATATGCACAAAATCCTTCCTTCCCCCAAACCAGGGCTGGATTAACAAGAGGGCTTTAGAGCTGCATACCCAGGCCCCGGGCTAAGGGGGGCCCTACCACTCGCTGCTTCAACAAAATAAATTTGATCCTGACTGGCCCACATCGCGAGCCTCTGGCCCAGCCTGCCCCAGCCCCGTGGCTGGATGGTCTAGCCCCAGCACCAACCCTCGTGAGTCCCAGCCCACCCCGCCCCATGGCTAGCCAGTCTTCTGGGCCCCAGCACCAGGCCTCCTGAATGCCAGCTCATTCCCTCTACCTCCCAACAGCTGGCCAGTCTGCAAGTCCCCAGCGCTGAGTGCTGGCCTACCCCACCCCCACGCTGGGTGCTACTGCCACTGTGGGGGAGAGGGGCCACAAAAGTGCAAAGCCCCCAGCCCCTGGAAGCGTTAATCCAGCCCTGCCACAAACCACTGGACAGCAATATACATGGGAGCCACTTCTTCCTAATCCTGCAAGTGCCTGGAAACTTGTATTACCCTTGTAATAGTCCCTGTAGTGATAACTGTTATTCTTGGTCTCATCCTTTGATGCGCTTTGCCTTTAAAGCATCCTGCAGCGGTGAGTTCCATGAGTTAACCATTCCTTTGTGCAATGCTTGCTGCAAGACAGCAGAGCCAGAGGGCAGGAGAAGCTGGGCTCTGAATGCTCATTAGATCTCCTCCCTGCTAATCGTATTTGCTTTGGCTGAGCTCAGGGACTGTCCCAAGGCATCCAGGGAGGAGCTCTCCATTCTGATAGAAGAATCAGAGTGAGCAGAGCTGGCAGGGAGCCCCTGGTTCAACCGCCCCTGCTTGGGTGGATGGTTCCCACTGCTCTAAATAGCAACCCCCGGAGCCGATTATCAAATCCTGGAGCTCAGAGATGAGGTTCCCGCAGCTCCCCGGGGCAGCTATGGGTACTATTGTCATAGCAACGAGGAGCCAGATTCTCTCTTGCCATAACAGAACGGTACCACCATTGCAACCTCGCGTGTTCAAAACCCAGGAGATCTTTTTTCTTTACAAATGATGATAAACCTGGGGCCCTTTGTATCAGCCTTCCCCCTTCGGATCCCCTGGGACTGCACTCGGCTCATGCCTGCAAGCTTTTCTCTGCAACCACAGGGGCTTTGAGAACCCACAAGCCAGGCCCACTCACTGGGTGCTCTGTCCCCAGCGGCGCTGGGTGGGCCACGGAGAGCTGCGGCGAGCCCAGCTGCCAGAGGCAGGTGTTTCAGCTCACGCAGTAAGGTTCCCAGGGCCTGTCCCCACCCTGGCTTGGTTCATGCTGACTTCCCGAGGCGATAAAGGAACAGACCCATTGAATTATTGTGTAACGGGGAACAGATTCAGGCTTTGGTTTTCCAGATTGGTTTAAACTCTCCCCCTGACTGTGGGGCACTCTTGTTTCAGTCTGAAAGCTTATTTCAGCTCCTAATCAATTTAAGCTAAACTGAAAAAAGTCTGGTTTAAAATGAAAACAAATCACCCATGTAGCCTCGAGCAGCAGTTTGCCTAAAGTGGTTTAAAATCCCACCTTCCTTTAACCCCGTCCAGGTAGACAAAACCCTCCGACTTGATCACTTATCCACTACCAGCTGTAAACACCACCACCTGGTGGTCAGGAGACTTTGCATCCCCCATCATTTAAAAATATGCACACATAATATATATTTGTTACTCAAAAATTACAGCTCTCCACCCCGTCTAACCACAGTATTTTGACAGCCTTGGGAGGAAGGAACAATTATTATTGACTTTGGGTAGGTTCCCCCACATCCCTTCCATCGGACCTTAAAAACTGTCTGCAGAAAAATGTTTGAAAAACAGAACAGAGGACTTCAGCACACGTACCAGGGAAAAAAGGTGGGGAGGGCGTTAAATTTCACCACAACGGAACCAACCATTAAGTGAAATTCCGGGCTGTGTCATTTGCCGAGGAGGGACAGGAATGTTGGCTGGTTGGAGCCCATTAAAGAAAAAGCCGATTGTTTTACAACTGGGTTCAGCCGACCTCAAACAGAGTTGGAGGTTTTTACTCTTCGAAGTGATGTGATTTATGGCAGCCGGTCGGGGAGCGAAAGATTCAAAGCACATTCTTCGCATTAAAACCACTTTTCCCTGCTGCTGAATCCTCCACCCCCCCCTTAAAAATTTCCTTCTGACAGACGGAGGGGGACTATGGCAAATGGGACGTTGGCAGAAGAGTGAAAACAGGTTTCTCTCGGCATATGGCACCCTGGGAGCCCTAGGCCAACCCACTTAGCTACTCAGTCAGGTCCCCATGCGTACCTGGGGCGAAAGACTGAGGTGCCATGGTAGTGAGGGTCAGAGCAGTACCTAAGACAGACAGAGGGCAAAAGAGGGACAAACTTCCCCTTTTGTTTTCTCTGAATGATTCGGTAGTGATTGGAGATGCCCCAGTTGGTAGTTCTTCAGGCAGGGGCTGGCGATTTATGTATCTGAGAATGTGCAGCACCTAGCACAATTGGGACCTGATTTTGGTTGGGGACCTTAGGCATTGCCATAATACAAACAATAACCACAGACCCTGCTTGGGGGCGGTCTTACAGATTCTGGGGCCCTGGACAAAAGTCAAGGAAAATGGTCTCGGCTCCTAAGTGAAGACGGCCAGCAGCCATGGAGGCTGGGGCTCTGAACTCCTCCCATGGCAGCTGGGGAAAGGCTGGTCACAGGCTGCTCTGGGGAGAAGCTACAGAAAGGGGTGCAGGTGCCTTCACCGGCGGCACTCTGCCCGCTGAGTCGGTCTCCTATTGCTGTCCAGGGCTCCAGCGCTTTGGAGACCACAGGAGACTGTGGGAGACATGACTTGCCCTTCGTAAATCCACGCTGCCTCTTCCTGATTTCCGACCTCTCATCCAAGTGCCACCAAATAGTTTTCTTGAGGCCCTGCTCCCTGGTTTTTCTCAGGATGGAGACGCTGACTGGTCTGTAGTTTCCTAGCTCCTCCTTCTTCCCTTTTTTCATGATGGTCTGTTGCCCCAGGCCAGACAAGAGGCTGAGGTGTGCTTTCATACAGCCCCTCAGCTGAGGCTCTCGGCCGCAGGTCAGTAATGTCCCACACAACCCCCCCTGAGACGCAGGGAGCAACTACCCGCTCCAGTCAACAAGTGGGGAAACCAAGGAACAGCCTCCGCCAAAGGTTTGCAAAGAAATTCAAGTCTGAACTGAGTCTGGAGTGCTGTCATCCAGGGTCCTCTGCTCTCTAACCCCTACATCCCATTCTGTCCCAGAGCTCAGCAATCAATAGCCACTCACTCAGCCTCTACTCAGCACCCACCGCTGGGAACGGAACCCAGGCGTCCGGGCCCCTCTCCCACATGGTCTAGCCATGTTCTGCTCAGTGGCTGCAGTGAAGCTTTAAGGATTCATGCCAGCAGCGGAGACTCCCTATGAGAGGAGACACCAGGCTCTGAAGTGGCCCAGCCACAAGCAGGGGCGAGGGTACGTGGGGCGGGGGGTGTCCCTCATTCCCCACCCAAAGTCAGCAAGGCCGAGCCCTAAGCCCTATGGTGCTGCAGCGGGGACTCTCTCCAGGACTGGGTCTGCGAGGGCACGTCCCAGCCTCCGTGGGCAAATCCTGCAGAGCCAGGCGGGGTGGGAGCGAATGATGGGTGAGGACGCAGGGGGCTTCGACCGGGGGAACAGACGCACGGCAAGGACGGGGTTAATACATCGCTGGTGAAAACCAACCCTGCCCCCCCAGCCTCCTTGCCCCTGTGACCTCCTGGGACGGTCTAGGGGGGCAATGTGGGGACAATGGGCATGAAGATGGAGGGGCAAGGGGAAGGGGTTGCGCTGGAGTCTCTCTGCCCCGGGAGAGTGAATTCCTGTTAGACTCTGGTTTCTAGTAACCGAGTCACTTCCACCTGTTCAGAACCCCCCTCCCCATTCCCCTCCAGCCCAGCACCCCACCCTGGGGTCAGCCCTGCCCCCCCACCCACAGCACAGGTGCACTTCCTCACTGGGGCGGGGCGGCTGCACGTTTGCCTGGCTTTGTTTTCCCACGAGGGCGGCTTGTCGACTCAGCAGCACCGGGCGGGCGGATTGCACAGGAGCGGCCTGGGCTGCCAAAGCAAACACAGGCGCCTGCCCCGGCCCGGTGTCCAGTTACCGCCCGAATAACCCGGCGAGGAAAAACACCTGTTTGGATTGCAGGAGGCCGATGCAATTGTGCGCCCGTGGGTGTACGTCTGTGCCAGCATGTCTGAGTGGGTGCGCGCCAGCCTGTGGGTGTGGCACTGATGTGCTGGTGTTTGGGGGCCCACATTGTAACAGGGCTGGCATCTCTCCCCAAGGCAGCTGGCCCGTGTGTCGCCGCCTGCCCCACCAGCAGAAGCAGCAGCAAGCCAGGGTTCACGGGGCTCTCCTGTTCCCCTTGCAGGTGAAGACATCGATTGAGGAGGGGAATCCTCCGCCGCCCCAACGCAGGCAGACTGAGCAAAGACTGCTCCCTGAGGCAGTCACGGGGGTTCCCGGCCCCACCTCACAGCAGTGCAGGATCCATTTGCAAATGGGCCAGGACAGTCTCAGGTCTCTGAGACCCACAACGGGCAGGATTTGGGGGTATTGCATGATTGGGGGTGAGGGGTCGGCGGCTCAGGTCTGAAAGAGACCCACCTCTCCCCCAGTCAGTTGCCACAACTTGCTGCAAAGCCAATGGGACCCTCCAAAATAACAGGCTCCGTTCATCACACCGATGAGCCACGCCCGCTCCCCGAACATCTCCGGGCTGCACAGACTGGATCCAGCTGCATCAGCAGAGCTGGGAGAGTGGGGGGCTGTGGGCCAGCATTGAGGGACGTCGGCAGGGCTGCAGCGGGGGTCCCAAAACAGCAGCACTGTGCAGGAAGTGCAGACAGGCTGCTGTTCTCGCTGCCACAAATATTAACGAACATAAAGAACAAAATAAAAATAAACGTGTTTCTCTAAAAGTGCCCCAGGGCTCCTTGTTTGTTTTGCTGAACTGGACTGACTCGGCTCCCCCTCTGAAACATGTCAACAAACATTAACGCTGAGCCTCCTTCTTGGTGTGCCCGGCAGGGGTTGCTGCAGACACCTCTTACTGGGACTCTGGGCCCAGCCCAGTACGAAACGCCCAGAGAGCCTCCATCCCATGCCTGGCTGGTGGCCATCCCCTGTTCCTTCCCTGCTACTCGCTGGCCTGCACAGACCTCTGCTGGCCTTATGGGGCACTGCCAGGATCGGAGAGTCTGCACTAACTTTCTCCTCTCTCAAAGCCAGCTTGGGGGCTGGAGCTACCCAGGCCTTTTACCCATCCTCACTGTCCCCCCAAAGCCAGAAGGTGCCCGGTGTTTGCTCTGATCCAGCCCTGGGGCATTGTTTTGCAATACCGAGCCTCCCCTTGCGCTTTATTCTCAGGGACAGATGTTGCCGAGGGATGAGATTAGGGCCCGGAGATCATTTCCCGACTCCGTCCCCAGATCTGCTCCGCAAATGGGGGAGAAGCGAAACAGTTACGGCCCTTCTCCCTCCTCTCCAGCTGAGGCTCTCAAAGCGCCGGACCAGAACCTCCGCACCATGGGTCATCAGAGCCATCAGCTCAGTCGACAGGGGTTGGGAGGAACCACAGCACGCAGAGGGAAAGGGACACCCCAAAGGCACCAGGGCCAAAGCTAGGAATGGGAACCAGGAGTCTCGGCTCCCAGCTCTTGGTCCTTTTACCCACAGTCCCAGCGAGTTTCAGGCCAGCAGGGACCATTAGCTCATAAATTTCACCCTCCCCTGAATCGAACCCAGAAACATTTGTTTGGCTAAATTTGTTTCCAGGGCTGGCCTGGATGACACAGGGAAGGAGAACCCACCACTACCATCCTGTCTCCTTACCAGCTACGGCCCCTTTGGCCAGCTGAGGGGGAGTGTGAGGGCACAGGAAGGGAGGGCTGTGGGAGAAATGGCAGAGAGCAGGGTGAGCCGCAGGGAATGTTCTCTCCATCCACAACGCAGCGTTCATCCCTCGACAACTCACCTGGTCCACCCCATGAAGTGGGCTCTCTTCTGAGGAAGCATCAAACTTTCATGCCAGGGAGAAGCCACCTTGTTCGTTTGCACTGCAGACTCCTTGGGGCAGGGGATCATCTGTCCCTGCGCCTGGGCAGCGCCCAGCCCAGTGGGGGCATTGATCTTATCTAGCGTCTGCTGGGGTAACTGGTCCTACAAAGTCACCTGAATGGGCTGAGAAGCGAGTGATGGCTCAGAGAGTGTCTCGGCCACCCAGAACTACCAGAGCTGATGGGAGAAGGGGCAAACGTGGAGCACAGAGAGCCTGCGTTAGCCTAAACAAAGCCAGCACCCTCACCGCAGCTCGAAGGGGGCAGCCCTGACTCCCAGGAGTAGCAGCCCTAGCAGGACTGAAGATGTAGCTCGCTCCAGATTTCAGTCCTGCATCAGGAAGCCTCCACTCTCACAACGAGAACCACGTCTCTGGCTCTCCCCAACACCTGCAGCGAGGGCACCCTAGCCCCAGCCAGCTCCCTTGAGCAAGAGGCAAGCCCCAGTGTACATCTGCCCCGGCACCCCTGAGCTTCCACCGTCTCTCACCACCTCCCCTGCAGCCTGAGACACCTCTCCCCCAGGTGTAGCACAGTGGATCTGATAGGGCCCATTAACTCCTTCCTAGGCCCAGCTCCCATATCTTGTCTCCCTCGGGGTGACCAGTCAGTCCCAGGGGTTGGATCAGTCATTCGGCCCCCCTCCCCTTAAAGGAGCAGCCACTGCACCTGTGACAGCCCTGGCAGTTGTCTCAAGGCCAAGTACCAGCAATAGACCAGGACCCCACTGCGCTAGGGGCTGTACATAATCAGCATCGATTCTCTACCAAGCACCCCCTGCTCCGGCCAGGTCAGCGCAGCTGCGAGGTGCCTTGGCCTGCCATGCAGCAGCTGCTGGCCAGACCCTGCAGAACCCGGAGGTCTGGACCCAGCCTTCCTGCCTCGCCCGCTCCCCCAAGCCAGAGCTCAGTCCCTGTCTGTGGGTCTGAGTGAGCAGCCAGGAGTGGAGCAGTGGGGCTGGTCTGGGTTTCGGCGGGAAGAGGCTGGCTCAACAAGAATGGCTGGGGTTATTGTAGTCAAATTCCAAAGGGGGAGCCGTGTTAGTCTATTGTAGAAAGACAACAGAGTCCTGTGGCACTTTTGAAAACTAACAGATTTATTTATCATGAGCTTTCATGGGAGAAAATCCCACTTCGTCAGACGCTTTGAAGATGGGAAACTTACAGAATGGGTGGAAATTAAATGCAGGGGAGTGTATGACATAGGATCAGGTCAGGCTGTAACAGCAAATCAAAATAAGTGTTAGGATTCAAACACTGGGGAACAGCACATAGAGGAGGGTGAGGTCAAATCACCTGTTGTAATGAGAGAAAAATCCATAGTCCCCGTTTAACCCCAAGACAACTGAGTCAAATTTGCGTATAAGTTCGAGTTCTGCAGTTTCTCTTTGAAGCTGTGATTTGTTATTTATCTGTTTCAACACAGCTATTAACAAGTCGTCAAGGGAGTGAGCAGGGAGATTGAAGTGTTCCCCTATTGGTTTTTGAGTATTGCAATTTCTGATGTCAGATTTGTGTCCATTTATTCTTTTGCGCAGAGACTGTCCTGTCTGTCCAATATATAAGGCAGGGGAGGGGGGCATTTCTGGCACATGAGGGCATAAATCACATTGGTAGATGAGCAGGTGAACGAACCCTTGATGGAGTAGGGGCTTGATTTGGTTCTGTGATGGTGTCTTCAGTGTAGATATGAGGGCAAAGTTGGCAGCGTGGTCGGCTGCAGGGCTGTGTTCCTGCTTTAGTGTTTCTGTTGTATGATCTGTAATTGCTGGTGAGTATCCACTTAAGGTTAGGGGGCTGTCTGAAAGCAAGATTATTGTGTTTGGCTGTGCAGGACCAACCCAGGGAACATTGGGGAGACAGCTGTTGTCTATAAGAAGGAAAGAAAAGCTTTTGTAGCTAACAGAAGAGCCAACCAGCCCAGTGCTCCCCACGGCCCACTGGCTCCTCTCCCCCTTCCCCTCCCACCCCCAGCCAAAACAGCTTCTGCGGAGAAACGAAACCTAAGGGGGGGGGAAGAAAACCGAAACTGAGCCATGGCCACTCCCACCAGAGGAAGGCTGAGCTGTCCCTGCGCTGCAGCCAGAGGGGGAGTGGGGGGTGGGGACTGATGGGGATCAGTGACTCTAAACCTCCCCCCATGTGAGAACTGCCCCCCCTTCCCATGCTGACCTACCCCATTCTGGGGCAGGAAACATGTTTGCAGAGGGCTCCAGCTGATAGTCGCAGCCTCTCCGTGCCTCAGTTTCTCCCCCAAGTGAAGTGGGGAAAATCCTCATCCCATGGTTTGTCTCATCATAACCATAAACCCCGTAGCCCCAGGATTCCCAGACCCCAGCGTGCCCATGAACTCAGACTGGCCCCGCTCCTGGCAGAATGGGGACGTGGTGCTGCCCCACAGATGTCTGTTATAGGCCCCAGCTGCTGTTCTGTCTCCAGCCCCATTCTCCTGGGGGAGCTCAGCTCACAGCGTCCACCAGCCCCTCAGGGCATCTCACCCATCCTGAGCAGGGCACCTCTCCCTGTCCTCACTGGCCCTAACAGAAAAGGGCACAGACCACAGCCTAGCAAAGTGCGTCCACACAGCCTAAGGGGATGGGGCCGTGGGTGCCAGGCACCAGGGTATCTGGGCTGCAGAATACCCATCTGCAAAGCTCCCTGTAACAGGAAACCATGTGATTTGCAGAGAAATCCCACTGAGGCCATCACACACCCTAGCACAGGAGATCTGGAGCCCTTCCTCCAACGCTAGGGGGCCAGAGAAACCCTTTTGCAGGGAGCAGCTGGGCTGTCAGACCAGTGGGGTCAGCACTCCAGCTGCAGCTGCATCGAGAGAGAGCCACATAAGCAGGAGAGGAATAAACCGAGGGGAACCTTTGTCTGCATGGGGGACATGCCCAAGTCAGTTTGTCTGGGGAGCAAAAAGATGAGGAACAAGCGGAAGAAAGTTTGGGTCTGTCTGGCAGGTGCCTCCTTCTTATTAATGGCCATATTAATCACTCTCACCTGCTGTGTGGTCAAGTGCCAGGGGCAGCTGAAGGACACAGCTCTGGATGGGAAACTCACCCACCTGCAGAAGGAGAAGGAGGCCCTGGAGAAGCAGCGGGACGGGGCGAGGGCAGAGGTCACGGAGCTGCGATCGGAGCTGGCTGGCACCAACCAGACCCTCTGGGACACGCAGGGGAACTGGGACGCCTGCAGGAGCCAGACGGTGGGTGCTTTGAATGTTGCTGCTATTTAATATTTGTGGGTGGTGGGCACCCAGTGCTGGGTGCTGCACGGCATCAGCCCTTGCCCTGGGGGGCCCAGAGCGTAGGGGACCCTCCAGACCGCTTCCCAAAACATTGCCATGATTTGTCTTGCTGGGGGAGTGACTGTCCTTGTCTAACCAGTGGCCTCAACCTTTCCCGACTGAGCCCTTTCAGGGGATTTCTCCTGCGGCCTCCAACTTTCAACTCACTTAAAAATGACTTGCTTTCAAAATCAGACATGGAAATACAAGAGAGCCACAGCCCCACTGTCCCTGAAGCTGTGGTCTTGGGCCCCAGACAGTCGCCCTGCTTGCCTCCCCCAACACCAGCCCTGTAATTGTACCCCCCTAAACCTGTCCCTTGACACACGTGGGGGCTGCAACCCCCAGGATGAAAAGTTGAGTACGCCCTGAAATCAAGTCCAAAGGGGGAGTCGTGTTAGTCTATTGCAGAAAAACAGAGTCCTGTGGCACTTTTAAAGACTAACAGATTTATTTATCACATGAGCTTTTGTGGGAGAAAATCCCACCATTTTCCCATCTTCAAAGTGTCTGACAAAGTTGGATTTTCTCCCACGAGAGCTCATGCGATAAATAAATCTGCTAGTCTTTAAAAGTGCCCCAGGACTCTGTTTTTGTATGCCCTGAAAGACACCTGAGTACCCCCAGGGTACACGTGCCCCTGATTGAAAATGATTGGTCTAATCCAGACCTCTCCCTGCCCCAGGGCACAGCATCAGCAGCTTCTTTCACAGGTTCTGCCACTGACGTGAGGTCCTTCCACCCTTCCCACAGCCATTCCAGCACTGGCTCCCCACACAGTGACCTGCGTCCCCCCCTTTTGGTCCATTCATGACCGTGACCTAATCAAGGACTCTGTCCTGCTGGCTCTGTGGAGCGGGCTGGGGGCAGGGGCCCCAGACCAAGTTTTGCAGGATGAAAAGCTGCTGCCTGGACCCAGGGGGTCTCCTACAGCTTTTTGTTCCCAATGTCATTCCACTGGCTTCTCCGGACAGGGTGGGGCAAGGGAATGGCGACTCCGTTCCCTTTGAGTCCACTGTCCCAGCCTGGTGAGCCTGTGTGCAGATCACATGGGAATACCCCCTAAGGCCAGGATCCAGCTCCATGAACGCCTCCCTGCCTCCTTCCCCAGTTGCAGAGCAAGAGGGGGACAAACGGGTGATTTAAAAAGAAAGCAAAGTCTTTTTGCAATGTAAATGTAATCCAGTTTGCTTCTCAAAAACCAATCTCTTTCAAATTCAATGTAGAAATGTGACCACCTCTTCTGAGAACTAGCCTTCCGATAATCCGTTAATCATTGCACTGAAATCCAACCCATTTCAGTGGTCTCTGGTTAGCTGGTTGAAAGACGAATCAGCTTTCGACAGTAGTAATGATTGGGCACCCGCCCCCCCCCCCCCTCTCTCCCCAGACACAGACACCTCCCGCCCCCACCCCTACCCAGTACAACCACCCTTTCCAATATCTGGTCATGTTCCATTCTGAGGAGTCTGGCGGTTTTAATACAGCCCCTTTTGTGCCTCATGGGAGGGGCAGCGAGCGGGGTCACATCTTGGCCATGGTCAATTTATGGCCCCGTGTTTATGTTCTTTCTGACACCTCCCTGAATCGCTTGGCCTTGTTCTGGCAACTGTCTTGAAAAAAGAGTCCGCTTTCCCTCATTTGTGCATGTGTATATCACACCTCCTCTGCGCCTTGGCACATTTTAACTACATCCCTTATCGTTTTCATAGTAATAAGGAAAACCCAGCTGGTGGGGCTAGGGAAGAGGTACATGCTAGATCTTTGTTCTTTGCTGACATGTCTAGCTGAAAGGCTTTAGTGCTCAGGCAGGCATGCAGGCCAGGACTACCATCTCAGGCTGAAATATTTATACCCACCAATATTTGATACATCTATCCGAACAGCAGCCTTCTCTAGATCAAGGAGAAAACATTGTCAGTTTATTGAGCTAGTTCCATTCAATGAGTAGCTCATTCAAAGTTGAGCAAAGAACTGAGAGTTGCAAAATCAGAAAACGATACGTGAGGGGAGGCGGTCTTACGTGGTGGCCAGAAGCAACCAGGTTCACAAGGGGGGGGCAGAGCTTTCTGAGTGACATCAGCAATGCCGAGAACGATTCCTTTTCCTCTCCCTCCTCAGCACCACCTGGAGAAGAACATCACCACCCTGCAGAACACAATCGCACAGCTGGAAGCCAGAGATGCCGAGCGGGAGGGCAAGGAACAAGGATTACAAGGTGAGATGACAGCTCTGGACAGGTCCAGCGAGACACCTGCTAATTTCATCAGGCTGGATAGCCTGGCAGAGATCCCTTGTATCAGAGGGGAGGGAGACAGACAGACAGACTGGGGTCTAGGGGTGTAGATGGAGAGGAGTGCATGATGCTGGGGAATGGGGAAGGCTGGGGGTGAAAAGCAGGCTGGGTAATGCTCTGACACCTGATTGCTTTCCCTTCATCGCTTTTCTCAGCTGAAATTGACAGACTCAAAGAGCAGCTCTCCAGTCAGGCCAAACAGCTGCAGGATTCCCAGAAACAGCTGCAGGATTCCCAGCAACAATTCCAGAAGCAAAGGTGAGAGCCGCTCCATGGGGCTGGGTGGAGAAAACCTCCCTGAGCGCTGACTTAATGTGAATTTCCCTTTTGCTTGTCCCCTCAGCGAGCAACTCCAAGCTAACATCCATTGGTTGAACATGGAGCTCCAGAGCCAGAGAAATCAGCGTTCCAGCGGGGGCAGCCTCAAGGTTCATAGTGTGTTTTTCTACCTGACGCCGCTGGCTCTGCTCCTCTCTAGGATCCTCCTCCTCTGAGTGGAGCACCTCTGTGCAGGCATTGAGGAGCCTGGACGCAGACTTGTCCAGAGACCCAGGTTGCTCCTGTCTCTCACTGCTGCTCTTTAGCTCAATGGGGATGCAGGACTGACGCTCGCTGTGTATTTCCATCAGCCATCCCCAATGCTGATGCCCATCTATCCCGCAGGAAATGTTCTAAGCCACTACCTTGCTATGCCGTTGGCCCTTTCCCTGGGTCACAGATGGATTATCTCCTTGGCTCTTGCCCAGTGCTGAGGATGATGGGGAAATGGTGAAGAAGATCCAGCGGGTTAGAGTCACAGGGATGATGGAGCCCCTAGGGTTTCTTGGACTCAGACTGTCCCATAGAATGGTGACATTGAGGGGGCTGAAGCCCCAGCTGTGGGATTTGCTGCTCGCTTCGGGTTTCTATTTTTCTAATAAAATTTTTCCTCCCCAAAGTCTTATGGGCATCATTTGTCCTGCCCGATCAGAGACCCGGGGCTTGGAGTGGGTGTGAGCAGCCCCAGAGCTGTATGCATGGTGGCCATCGCACACCTGACTTGCCTTCGGGGAGCAGGGAAGAGACAGCTCATGACTTTGCTGCCAGTTTGTGGTACAGGGAAAATCCCTCTCCCTGCCCCAGGGCTGGGGTGACGTGCTCTGCACTGGGCAGTCGTAGGGTAAAGCTTTATGAGCTCATGTTGGGGCCTCCACGCCGGGAGCCAGGTGACAGCATCAGACGCACCTCCCAAGGTGACATCAGTGTAATCAATGCCATGTCGCTGCCTGAGTCTGCACAGAGCCTAAGCAGATTGGCCTGAGAGGGCAGGAAGCAAGCCAGCTGGGACCATTAGGTCATTTAATCCCACCTCCTGTGTAGCTTGCCATTAAATGTCCCCCATTCCCCCCGCATGGAGTACAATCACCTGTGTTTGACTGAAGCAGCAGCTTCCAGGAAGCCACAAGAGGAGGAGATGCCACCTCTGCCCCTGGGACCATCCCATCTCAACAGACACACCCAGCTCCCATCCTTGTCCCGAAGAGGAGGGGCTGTGGGAGGAAGAGAACTGCCCTCAAATCATTGCCAGAGAAAATCAACCCATCTTATTTTAAATGGCCAGCGACGGAGAATCCACCCTGACCCTTGGTAAATGCTCCAGTGGTTAATTACCCTCACTGTTAAAAGGGTCCAGCTTTTTCTAGCTAACAGACTGCGCGATAGAAGAGTGTCTCACAGGCCAACGCACCTCCTGGCTAGGCCAGCATTGCAGGAACGGCCTTTGGGGGGGGCTATTCAGGCCCTGGGGTGATCTGATTCTTCTATTCAGCCCCCCATGCCACAGTCTCCTCCCTTCTGGAGCACCAGAGACCCAACACCAGGTTTGGGCCCTGACCCTATTTCCCAGGGCTGAGGGACCCCTAGAGTTTTCCCCAGGGATCCCTCAAATCATAAGTAAAGCAAGCACAGGAATTTTCCCCCAAGGGAGGAAAAGGGTACAGCTCTGGAGGTTTTTTGCCTTCCTCTGTAGCATAGGGCACAGCTCGCTACTTGCTGGTGGATTCTGTCAGGGAAAAACTTTAGTTAGTAAAAATAGCCTTGCTTCAAATAAACAAAGGAGTAAGAATTTTCCAGGGTTAACAGAAATCTTTATTCAAAAGATTAAAAATTTTTTTGCATAGCTAAGGGTCACCGCATCCAGCAACAGAGACTGGCTGGTGGGGAGCGTTTCCAGAGGACAATACAGAGTTCCTCTTCTTTTATACAGAATTTTTCTACAGAGATGATAATAAGTGCAAAAACATAAAAAACCATTTAACATGGTTAAAGGCAAGAAACTCAGTTACAATCAGTACTAAAGACCGGTTACAATGTGTTCGCAAGAGAAAACCCATTAGGCAGTTAATTATATTAAAGCACTTAAGGATAATTCCTTGAGCAACCAGAAAGTGTGAAATAGTTAGCAGCTGGGCAAACACTACATGAGTTTTCAAAGTATTGTTAAAATTTGATTCTGGGGTGTCTGGTCAGTGGGTGGGGGCTGGAAGGTGGGATCAAGGGTGGATGACGACAAACAAGGGAGACTCGGGGGGGGGGGGTGTTTGAACTAATTGTCTTTCTACAATAGACTAACACGGCTACCCCTTTGGAACTGGAGACTGTGTGTTTTTCTCAGAGGGGTGTGGGTGGCTTTGATCATGGCTAGCTTTAGCATCTTGTTCTTTTCCCCCACAATTCTCTGTACCTTAAAGTCTTTAAACCAAGATCTGAGGACAGTAATAACTCAGTTCTAGGTTAGAGGTTTATTGCAGGAGTGGGTGGGGTCAGACTAGATGGTCATACTGGTCCCTTCTGACCTTAGAGTCGATAACACAAAAGGGTCCCCCCTGACAGCATCCCCTGGCATGTTTAAAAACACCCTGGTCTGGCTGCCCCACACAGCAGCTTCTCCAAAGAAATTAAATCCAACAGTCATGGAGAGGGGGTAACGAAAGTGATGAGCTGTGGCCGTTCTCAGCAGGTGCTGGTGGGAGGGAAGCAGCAAAGGCCCTGCGGCCACTCAGGAGAGGTTAGACTGTTTGGGGACCACACTGCTCCCCCTAGCTCCTCCATGCCCTGCTGAGGTGCCCTCACCAGGGGCAGGAGGCAGATGAGGCTGGTGGTGATAAAGGGACAAACTCAGCTGTCGCCGGTGCAGGAGGGATGGCTGGTGAGTGTTAGACAGAAAAGACTGGCAGGATCTTATTCAGGAGCTACGGCATTACGCCGCCTTTATTGGGACTGCAGAACTTGCCCCGCACACACATCCGAACGCTCTGCAGGCCGAATAGAATTACCAGCCTATGCATTTCTCATGGCAATCTACTGGCCACGTAGATTGAGCCTGTGACGGATGCCGGGCCTCTGTCATTCGCAAATCCAGTGCTCCTGGATGTTTGTCGAACAAACCCCAAGTCTTTTCTCACTCCACCTTTATAGCAGTCAGTTCCCGTTTGGGTCTATGGATCCTGGGCTTTTACATGTGGTCTGGTTGGTAATGACCCGTGAGCTGGACGCCTGACTGCCTCTTTATCTTTCACACTTTGTCTTGTTCTGGTCCCACACTCATGGCCTGTCCTTGGGGTCACTTTGGGTTTCTCTCGTATTTCCATTCTACAGCCACCTGGGCTGTAAACCGTTGTTATCTTCATGCCCTTTTGCAGTAGCACAAATTTAGGGCTGCCGCTTTCACAGCTCCTTACCACACACACATTCATTCTGCAACTAACTTGCTGACTACCACGTCAAAGGAAAGCAAAAGGCTCTACCTACTTGAAACACAATCCAAAAAGAAAATGCTTTCTTAACGGACGAGGGAGATGCTATGGTGAGAATCCTTGTTTGTTTTGCTGAACCAGACCAGCACGGTTACCCCGCGGAACTGGTCACCATGCAAAGCACCAACTACAGCCCTATGAAGTGGAAAATGACGAGGTGGGATATCTCCCATCAAAACTCATGCGAGAGACAAATCTGTTAGTGCCCCAGGATTCCTTGTTCGGTTTGTTAGGGTTGGCGTTTCCCCGTCAATATGGGTTCCACTTACGTCAATGAACCCAACGTACTAACATCAAAAACAAGCACGCCTGTGGAGCATCTAACGCTCAGGCGATAAATAAATCTGTCAGTCTTTAAAAGTGCCCCAGGCCTCCTTGTTTGTTTTGCTGAACTAGACTGACACGGCTCCCCCTGGAATTTAACAACAAACTCTTGATCTTTGGCAGGCAATCCACATTCAACAAAAGGCCCCGAGTTGTTCTCCACACAGATGAAAACAGCAGAAACAAACACAGGAGAAGTAACACACACAGGATGGTCCAGGCATCGTAGCAAACAGGCAGAGTCCCTTAATGCCTATCCCACTTGGATTGAGCCTACAGTGCTATGGCCAGATGAATCTGAGCACAGCACGCCCCGGCTCCCTTCCACCACGTGATGTCTTGGAAAGTCCCAGGACTGAGGAAATCCGCCTCCCCCCCGCCCCAGAACAAGAAATCTGGGGGAATGTGTCCAATATGCTAATGAGGTGCATAACTCGAAACACTAGAGGGCAAACGAAACTCTTCCTTTTTGCGGGGAGAGGCTGCTGGCTGTCAGCGCAGCGAAGTTTCTTAGCTTAGCCGGCAGCTGCACACGAAAAGGACCGTGCTAGCCGAGGCACTGAACCCCCCGGCTTCCCAGGAGCTGGGAGAACAGAAACATGGGGGACCAATGGAAGACGGTCTGTATTTGTCTGTTGGGAACCCTCATTTTGGCTGTAGTTGCTTTGATTGCCTGCGTGGTCGCTATCGTCTGCGCCCCCGCCCACCTGCACCAGTGTCAGGAGCAGCTGAAGAACACCACCGCAGCTCTGACCGGGAAACTCGAGGGCCTGCAGAAGGAGACGGAGGCCCTGGAGAAGCAGCGGGACGGGGCGAGGGCGGAGGTCACGGAGATGCGGGGGGAGCTGGCTGGCACCAACCAGACCCTTTGGGGGCGCTGGGACACCTGCAGGAACTGGACAGTGGGTGCTTTGAATGTTGTTGCTATTTCTTTCTTTTTTTGTAGGCAGTAGCATCCAGGAAACCTGCTCCAGGATCGGGGAGGCACCGTGACAAAGCTTCCCCAGGCAGCTCACAGATTTAGGTGACCTTTCCAGGCTCAAAATGCCGCATGGATTTGTCTTCCCGGAGCTGTAACTGGGTTTGACCCATGTCTACCCCCTCACCCGCCCAGTGCAAGCAGCTTCTCCCATGGTCCCACACTTCTCCTGGCTATTCCAGCCCCCTCAGTCACATACATCCCCTCTTGCTCGTCCACCCATGAGCTTCTCCGAGCAAGGACCTTTCCCATTGCTCTGTGGGGGATTGGGTATGCGGCTGTGAGCTAAGCAGAAGGGGTTTCTGCTGAGCTGCCACCTTCTGCCCCCAAAGGCAGCCAGACAGCAGCGGTGGGTAAGCGCTTTCCTGTGTCTGTCACTGACAACGATGCTGCATTTCCTCTCTTTCGTTTTCTGGCTCAGCATGTCCTGGAAAACAACATCACGGCCCTGCAGGACAAAATTGCCCAGCTGGGAGCCCAATGCCCTGAGGAACCAGGGGAGAAAGGTGAGAGACACAGCTCTTGGCAAACTGCCACTAATCCTCTTAGGTGGCTTCGGAGCAGTCCTGCCTAAGGCAGGGGATGCCTGGTGCATGAGGGGCAGGGATGTGCCAGTTTGATGCCCCACGTGCTGGGTCCAGGCCTATCAGCTGGATCCAAGTACCATCACAGGAGGTCAAATCTCCAGATGCTATAACCTGGGCCAGCCCACTCAGCACCAGGAGATTGGGTGACTCAGGCTGGATCGTTTTCTGCAGCCCTGAGCTGGGACCTGGGACAAGGAGCTGGGGTACGGATGACTCAGGAGGTCGGTAATCAGCTATGGAGCTTTGCACCCCAAGGTCACCAGGTGCTGGCTGCAGCTGTTTGCCAGCTGTTCTGATAATCTCAGCCCAGTTCACAGGGGACGAGGGAAGGGTCTCCACCCCAGAGCCAGCAGCGCCAGAAGAGACGAAGATTGGGCAGGGCCCAGAGGCCAAGTTAGTGTATTTCCCAGCCTGTCTATAGCCACGTTATCTCATCTTCTACTTTGACAGTTATGACAACAGAGTCTTGTGGCACTTTTAAAGACTAACAGATATTTATCATGCGATAAATTAAATCTGTTAGTCTTTAAAAGTGCCACAAGACTCTGTTGTCTTTCTACAATAGACTAACACGGCTACCCCTTTGGAATTTGACAGTTATGTTCCAAAGGGGGAGCCGTGTTAGTCTAGAAACTCTAGATCAGCAAGACAAACAAGGAGTCCTGGGGCACTTTTAAAGACCAACACATTTAATTTATCGCATGAGCTTTCAATGGGATTTTTCCCCCGTCAGCGGGATTTTCTCCCACGAAAGCTCACGCGATAAAAAAATGTGTTGATCTTTAAAAGTGCCCCAGGACTCCTTTCTTCACCAATGCTAGCCCCAATGAAACAATCACACAAACCAATCACATCCCACTGTAGAAGAATCAAGAGTTAATGTTAAATTACAGGCTGGATTGAGCCACAGGTCACTATGGTAAAGGGGTTGCTTTTTGGGCATGTTTACACTTATATATCCTGGAAGTAGCCTAGTTAAAGTGTGTTAATCTTTTTTTCTCCTCTTTTCCTTTGGCCACTGGGCTAAGGAAGGGGTTCTGGACAGTTTTACCCTTTGATCTTAATGAAGAAATAGGTTTACCTCTTATCTTCCCTCCCTGGTACCAGGCGCCTTGAGAACGTTGCAGTGTTTTTTGCAGAAAATAAATGAGTTTAGAAGGAAAAGCGGCTGCGCAATATATGCAAAACCTGTCAACAGTAAACAAAGGCGGAACCATTATATGCACCTTATAATCATTAATATGCATTTAATGGATGTTGATGTCACCAAAAACGGGTTTATAGAATGCTGTCAGCCATGTACGCATTTCCATACTGGTCTAAATAAAAGGTGTTGTAAAGCTACCCCTCCTCACTCACTCGAGACGTTGAGGTGGAACGAGCAGACAATAATTTGACCCAATCCGCCTCAGGACAACCTGTTTGCCTCTGTAACATCTAATCTCCAACACGCACCACCCTACCTGATTTAAACAGTGCTCACTTAGTTATGCAAAAGACAGAAACAATCACAGACCCAGACAGAAATCATTCAGGTAAACAATAAAGAAGTGGGGACCATAAAGAAAAAAAAATGGCGATTTTACATGCACAGCTGTTGATCCGTGAGTCCTTTCCAGACCGAATGCCGTTAGACAAAGTTTTCTTTAAGCATCTTCAGATCCGTTTTGTTATCTGGTGGTGGCGGGCCCTATTGGGACTGTTAACAGCCCGACATTACATTGCTTTGAAGTAATTTCAGGAATGTGAAGACGTGACCACCTGTTATTTAGCTCATGGCTGCTACTGCTTAGCCAAGAACCAAGGCCTCAGAGTTTACAGGGCCATCTTTGGGCTGGGGATTTTGCAGTACCCAGCATGCCATGGCTGCGGCTCCCACGCACTACACTTATAATCAGTGTAAAGTGCAGGGGGCCAAAAATCTTCTTGGAAGTCAGGGATGGGTGAATAGGCAGGTGCCAATCTTGTGTTCATCTCATTGTGGTAGTGCCCCATCCCCTGGGTCAACACGCACACCTCTCCTCTGACCCCCAGCCCTATGGACACAAGGCAGGACAGGAGGTGCAGATGTGCGGTCAGCTGTCTCTGATTAGGCAGACAGCAGGGTGGGGCTGTCTATGTTGGGAAGCCGAGGACATAGGGATGAGCTTTGACGGATGAGGGGCACACTGGGGGGGGAAACACGCTGGGAGAGAAGCTTGCTGGCTCATGACTGGCTCTGATTGCTGTGTCCCTTCCTCATTTTCCAGGTGAAATAAACATGCTCAGGCAGCAGCTCAAGGAGGTTCAACAGCAGAGGTGAGACCAGCCTGTCCCTGCCCCATAGGGCTGCCGGGGGGGGGGGGGGGGAGAACCTCCTCCAGTGCATTCTGCTCCCCTGCCCTTCCTTTTCACTTCTTCTCCCAGAGATAAACTGCAAGGTGACGTCTGGCGGCTGGAACAGCAGCAGCTCCAGAGCCCGAAGAATCAGAACTCCAGTGGGAGCGGCCTCCAGATCCCCGCCATAGCCCCACTGGCTCTGTCCCTTGCTGGCCTCCTCCTGCTGTGAGAGATGCAGGTTTGTACAGGTTGGTAGCGAGGAGCCTGGGTGTGGACTGGGTTCAATTCCCCATCCTCCGGCTCTCTCACCCTGGAGCTCTTAGGCTGCAAGGACCCCTTCTGTCACCTCCACCCATGAGAGCACCTGCAACCAGCCACCGCCTCTGTGGGCATAAGAGCTTCTTCCTGCCACATGGCACGGCCTCTGGGTACTGCTCCATCCCAGTCCAAGGCCCTGTGAATAGCCAGGGCAGGGAAAGGAAAGATCCTTACCCCCTTTGTACAGAGGGAGGCCCAAGATTAGTGAGTCACCCCAGGACAGACCCAGGACTTAACTACAGCCACCCTCCCTCTCCATTCCCCATCCCCAGTTCTTTCTCTCTCCCCCTGCTCCTATTTAGCTCAGTGCAGTGGGTCAGAGGTTGGGGGGCCCAGGACTTTCTCTTTTTCTCCCAATGTCCCCTCTAGCCCTCACTGTGTTCAGGGCTGACCAGGCACCAGCAGCATGGAGACTCCCCCCCCAGGAACACAACGCAGTTCAGAGCACAGCCAGCTCACCTGCAACCTGACATGCTCGGGAAACCTACGCTAAGCCCCTAGCTCGTTACAACCTTGCCATTTCCCCTGGCCACTCATGGAGATGGGCTGCTGCCCTGGCGGAAGGAAGAACATCCTTGGTCCTGCTGCCCAGCACCGGAAGACGAAGGGGAAGTGGGGACGAAGATCCCACGGGTGAAGGGCACAGGGAGAATGAAACCTGTGGGGGTTCTTGGCTGAAGACTGTCCCAGATGATGGGGGCGCTGAACAAGGCAAGGTCCCAGCTGTGGGATTCGCTACTGACTTTGGAGTTCTATTTTTCTAATAAAATTTTGCCCTCCTCCAAAGGCGTGTGGTGTCGTTTGTCCTGCCTGACCAGAGACATGGGACCCAGAGTGAGCATGAGAAGCTCCAGAGCCATTACACGCCCGACCTGCCTTCAGGGAGCAGAGAAGAGCAACGTGTAATTTTTCTGCCAGTTTGGGGCACAGGGCAAATCCCTCTCCCTGCCCCTGGACTGGGGTAACATGGTCTGTGCTGGGCAATTAGGGTAAAGTGCTGGGGCCCTACTGCAAGAACCAAGTGATGCCATCAGACCTGGAGCTTTCATTAAAAATAATAAAGAAATAAAGTCTTTTTCAGCTCACACAGGTGACCGGACCCAAGGGTTACCCAAGTGGTGCTGCTGCCTGAGTTTGCAGCCAGCCTGAGCCAATCTCTCGGAGAGGGGCAAGCTGCCCCTTGCATCTCCATGGGTGGATGGAGGTGCTTCCCCCAGACCTGCTGGGGTTTCCTGTCCAGAGCTCACCCTAGACAACGGTTGCCTTGAGGGAGGTGAAGCCCCGGCTGTGGGATTTGCTGCTCACTTTGGGTTTCTAGTTTTCTAATGGACATTTTGCCAACCCCAAAGCTTGTGGGTGTCATCTGTCCTGCCCAATCAGAGACACGGGCACAGAGCAAGCGGCGGAGCCCGAGGTGAATTCATGGTGGCCGTCATACACCTTTAGAGAACAAGGAAGCAGAAGTTTCCCATTACATTACAGTTAGAATGACTGAAATGTTGCAGACCCGCTAACTCTCAAGCCACATCCACACCCAGGTTCCCCACTTCCCTGGCACCACTTGATTTATTGGTAGGTCACGTTCCTCGGGCTCCGTTCTCCCCCCGGAAAAGGAAATCAAAAGGGAAATGCCCAACATGCTCGTGTGCTTTATAAGCAGCACAGAGGGCAAAATAAAATCTTGCAGAAGGGTGGTTGTATGGCAATAATCCGGCAGTGACAGTAAAGGAGAGGCATACGGCACAGTAGTTCTGGGTGGCTCCGTCGCACTTCCCTCCCTTGCCCCTGAGCAGTACCAAGGGAGAAATACATAATGTGCAAGTGCAGCAAAATTCTTGGATGTTTAATTTTGTTCATCCTCCTCTCCTTTGCGTTGTTAGTTCCTCTGATCTACTATGTACTGCAAGCCAACTCCGCCACCAGCCAAAAGCTGGGGGAGTGTCAGGGACGGATGAAGAATCTGGAGGAACAGAAGACGACTCTGGAGATGCAACAGGACAGGGCAAAGGAGGAGGGTGCAGCACTCAAGTCAGAACTACTCAGCACCACAAAGTGCCTCCAGGAGACACAAGGTCGCTTGGACTCCTGCAGCAACCGGCTGGTAAGTTCTGGATGACCCGGCTACTGAAATTCCTCTGTATTTTGGCCTGCTCAAGAGCTGAGTGGGGCTGTTAATCCACACGGGGAGCAGTTGCTAGGCACTCAGCCCACTAATACCCATCACCCCTGCTTGGTCCAGTTACGGGTGTCCCCTGGCTGGAGACGTGCAGGTGTGCGGCTCTGGGGGTGCACTGGAGACAGGCGCACAGTCCTAGACTGCTTAGTTCACTTCTTATCCTGATGTAGGATTGTAACCTAGCTTCGAAAAAGCTGCTGTAAGTTCCCTGGGTGCTACCAGGTGGGGATTAATTCATTCATTGTCCCCTCTGGCCATGGATGTGTGACGGACAGGCTGCCAGCGACTCAGACAGGGTCTGCACGGGGAAGTGTTTTCAATGTAACCCAAGATCTGACGGAGCCCTGACTGTCAGAGGTACCTTCTTCAGCTCAGATAGAAGCGTCCTCTGGTCTTTTCTAAGGGCATGAATCCCCCGCTGGTAACTCCACCTGTCTCCCCCTGCAACGGCAGAGGGTACGGGTCTGCAGTCCCTATTCTGTCCTATGCTGTGAGCTGCCACGCTCTGCCCCGGAGGAGGCTGCATGGCACCAGTGGTAAAGGCTTTCCTGTGTCAGTTGCTGATTCCTCTCTCTCTCCACTTCTCACTCAGCACATCCTGCAAAACAACATCACAGCCCTGAGGGCCAAAATCACCCGGCTGGGAGGTAGAGACGCTGAGCTAGAGCCTGAGGAACGAGGGGAACAAGGTGAGACGACAGCTTCTGGGTAGTTTAGGAGAGATCCCCTCTAACACTGGGGGACGGACGCCTCATGTCTGGGGAACAGCTGTCACTGGGGTTGGCCTCTGTGTCCCGTCTACTGTGCACCAGGTGAAATAAACCAGCTCAGACAGTGACAAAGGAGAGATCAGCCAGTTCCTGTCCCACGGGGGCCACTTCCCCTCACAGTTCTCTGCTGACCACCCACTCCCTCTGCTTGCTCCCCCAGAGACAAACCTGATGTCTGGCACCTGCAGCAATAGCTCCGATGCTCGGGAACGGAGCACGCCGGTGGGCAACGTCTGCGGTGTAGCTGGCTATCTGCCCCTGCTGGCTCTGTCCCTCACTGGGACCCTTCTCCTGTAAGAAAAACAGTTTAGTGCAAGTGTTGAGGACTCTGGCTACAGACTTGTCCAGAGGCACAAGTCACCTCCCTGTGCTGATACCTCATCCCCAGGCTCTTGGGGTCTCTTCCTATCACCTCCGCCCACAGAGTTCCTGCCTTCAACCAGCTGCCTCTTTCAGTTCTGCCTGCACATCTCTGCCCCAGCAAGCATGTTATCAGTCACTTATAGTGCGATGCTATGATTCACCAGCATCTCACATTTAACCCTCGTGTGCTACACCGATTTCAGTGGTCGCGTTACAGAAATAGACAACTGACCAGTAGTTAGAAGGATAAATATATATTAGGTATCTAAGAAGGGCTGAAATAGAAAGCCTATAGGGTTGAGGCCTGTAAAATAGCAGCATAGCCTTAAGAAATGCTTGACATAAGTGAGTGACCAGAGAATGACCGTGTGTGATGTGGGGCCTAAAGATAGAATTTTCTAGTGTTAGCTAAACTAACTCCATTTTGTCATGTAACCTTTGCTGCCAGCCTCACCCTTAACAACCAGGGGAGCAAAAAGATGCCGATTATGATAAGACGTTTAGAAGGACGCGCTGTTAGCCTTGCTTGGCAGGAAACCACATATAACAAAAAGTCTCTGCGGTTGCAATGACACCTGTGCCTGTCTAAGATGGGTTATGACCATGATGTCAAATACGCTGTAACCAAAGAGTAGAACCACACTGTTTTTCCTGCTTCTTGTTGTTGTTACCCTTGTTCCCTTCAGGGGGACAGGAGCAGCCCCATGGCCGTGGTCAATAAAGGGCTCTTTTCTCTCCTTCAGTCTCATTGGTCAGTTTGTAGGGAACGACATTTCTGGTGGCAGCGGTGGGATCAGAGGCTCCGTGGACTCGTCGAGGAATCGCCTGAGGCACCATCTCTCGCTTTACGAGAACAGCGGGCTCTTGCTTGCGGGCCCACTGACCTACCGATCCCAAACCCGAGACTGAACGAGACAGGTGTGGTGCACCAGGGGTGGTTCAAGGGAGAACCACAGGGAAGACCGAGGCCTCGGCAGGTAGGCAGCCTAGTAGGAGGCTGCCAGGAACTCCGGGACAGCCCGGGACGCCGTAGACCATATCTCGTAGAGTAGATAAGTATGGTTTTGTGTGTGTGACCTCTCTTGGTCTGAACTCCTTGCCAAATTTCCAGTTGCCTGACCAGTGGCCCTTATGGTCGCTGGCTAAGTATGAAATCCTCCCTTGGGAGGGGATCAGCACTAAAACTCAGGCTGTGTAATATTTCTTCCTTTTGCAAGGCAAGGTCCCTCTCTCTCTCTCTAACAAGTTTCTATAGACCGCATATCTGTCAGCCGCACCAGCTGTCTCTGCGAGGGGAGACCCTGCGACCGGGGACTAGCTGAAAGCAAGGGAGAGTGTGTTGTCTCTTTTTCCCCAATTCCCCTTTAACATACTAACTGCTACACCTGTATTGGTACCACCTTGTACACAGTACTTTTACTAAGGGACCAGATTATAGGGCTAGGAATTGTGGTTTTTTGCGCTTTATTCTTGGTGGTTAGAGACTTTTGTTTCTCATTACGTTCATGAATAGTACTGAACTAGGCTGATACCAGGGGTTTGCTCCTGGAATAGGTGTTGGCAGAGGATTAGAAGTTTATTGTAGTTTCATTTTTGTTAATAGAACTGGCAATTTGTACTTGCAAATTTTGTAGGAAATAGAAGTCAGAAAACTGGTTTGCTCTTAACTAGTAAACAATTTAAAAAATCCTAAACCTTGGGTCAAAACCAAATCACGATGAAAGGGGTCCCGAAGGGAGCCCCTGCCAAACAAATGTTTGACAAATGGGGCCCCGAAGCCGCGCAAAATCTGGACCAGTGGAACATCTTAACTAAGGGAGATCTCAAGTTACAGTTTCCACTGTTAGGAACCTTTGAAAAACCACGGCTAGAATACTTAGAAAAACTGAACTCTCTTGAAGAAAGAAAAAAAAAAAAGAATGTCCTCAGAAACAAGGTCCACCAGTCGTAAACACTTCTAAGATGCACACTAACTGAGGGTGCCCCGGGAAATCTGATAAGGCCAAAATGTTTAGTTTTTAATCAAAGTGCCCCTCACGGTAGGATCCCTCTCTAACCACCACTTGTTTCTTTTGGGTAATGGTATTGGTACCAACCTTTTGGGAAGGGACCTTTTTAGCAAATGGGGATGCACTATTTTCTGTTCCCTGGAAGGGGTATACCTGGAAATCCCCGAAAGCGCACTATCAGCCGCTTTAACCCTTCCCCCAAATCCAATGGAACCTGTTCCTCTTTTCTTGGTTCAGGGTTGCCCCCTCCTATGTTACCAAAGGAATTGTGGACGAAATCGGAGTCCACTAGTGGTTTGATAAAAAGTGCACAGCCAGCCAAGGTCCGGTTGAAGGCTAATGACCGCCTTCCTCGCACCCCTCAATACCCCCCCTCGCAAGGAGGCCCTAAAAGGAATTAGACCTGTAATACAGGAACTCCTGAGACAAGGCATTCTAATAGCCACTCAGAGTCCCTACAATAACCCGATATTGCCCGTTAAGGGGGCTGGAAGTAATCCCCCTGTTTGGCGTATGGTTCAGGACCTCCGCGTCATTAATGCCATTGTTGTTCCTACCTTCCCTGTGGTGGCCAACCCGTATACTATCCTTTCTCAGATTCCCCCAGGGTCTACTATTTTTCACCTTCTTTAGTCGCCCAGTGTACCCTGATTCCCAATTTTTGTTTGCCTTTACCTTTAAGGGCCATCGACTCACATATTCCTGATTAGTCCTTGCCCTTCCGTTTGTATTGTCATGAGCAAGATGAATTTGTCCTGGGGTTAGTGACTCAACTTCATGGGTCTTCGTTCCAACCCTACGGTTATTTTTCTTATGGACTGGACCCTGTGGATCGTGGTTATCCCCCTTGCCTGCGTTCAATCGCAGCAGCAGCCCTTCTCATTGAAAAGACAGCCGTCCCCGCACTAACTTAGTAGACACCCGCTTCTTAACTCCGATGCTGACTTTTACACTGATGGCATTTCTTTTGGCAGTGAAGTGCTGTGGTTGATGGGGGCTGGTTCGATATCAGGGAGATCACTAAGGGCAGGGAGCTCTCTCTCCCCCGATACTGTTTGCTCTTTAGGGTGGTTCCTCCCCTTCGAAGGCCCCTATGATTTCCTGTTCACTCCAATTTCCCCAAGAAGGCCCAGGGCATTAAAAGGCCACTGTTTTGTGTGTGGACATAAAGCCTACAAGCAACTTCCTAGATTTTGGTATGGCACCTGTTATATTGCCAGACTATGGCCAGCTGTCAAAGTACTCAAACATGCCCCCAGTGGGGCCCACCTTTACTCGGGTAGCGCTAAGGGGTACCTCTACTCGGGAAAGGCAAAAAGGCGCCCCTAAAGTCTAAAAGAGACAAAAACTCTAACTCATATATCCTAGGTATGGACACAAGGGACCCCGAAGGGGAAAGTAAATTCAACAAATACGCCCAGTATATGGGCCGAGAGGAAGCCCACTCTTGCTTAAAAAGTGTGAACCCCCTCACAGAAGCCAAATACTCCGGATCCGCTGTTTTCCCTTGGGTCGGAGTGGTAGTTGTGGGTCGCACTGTGGTGCGTTTACAGGCCCTCCTGGACATCTTGGCCAACGAAACCTCAGACGCCCTTAGGGCCTTAGCTGAGGAGCAGCATCAAATCTGCTGTATGGTACTGCAAAACCGTCTGGCTTTGGACTATTTACTAGCAGCCCAGGGCGGGGTGTGTGTGGCTTAATAAATGGAACTTGCTGCATGTATATTACTGATGACTACGAGCTTGTTATGCAAAAAGCCAATTTAATCCAGACAGATTGGTGGGGCTGGCTTACATCCTGGATGCCAAATATCAGAAGTTGGGGACAAAAAGCTGCTGTTAACCCTCCTTACGGGCCTTGCTGTTCTGCTCATGCTCTGTCTATTTGTATCTGTTTTAGTAGCCCTTTGCAAAGGCCTTATGAGCAAACTGGTTAAAACCCCCGCACAAATGTTTGTTTTCAGACACACCCATGATGGAGAAGAGGAAATTTTCATGCAGCAGGGAGCCCCCAATGGGAAAGAGGAAATTCTTATGCAACTGGGAAATAAAACCCAAATCTAATTGATTCTCTTAGGGAATCAGAAGGGGGGAGATGTGGGGCCTAAAGACAGAATTTTCTAGTGTTAGCTAAACTTAACTCCATTTTGTCATGTAACCTTTGCTGCAAGCCTCACCCTTAACAACCAGGGGAGCAAAAAGATGCCAATTATGATAACAGAAGCGACGTTTAGAAGGACACACTGTTAGTCTTGCTTGGCAGGAAACCACAGGTAACAAAAAGTCTCTGCAGTTGGAATGACACCTGTGCCTGTCTAAGATGAGTTATGACCATGATGTCAAATACGCTGTAACCAAAGAGTAGAACTACACTGTTTTGGACTTTCTCCAACCTGTCCACATCTCTCCTGAAATGTGGCACCCAGAACTGGACACAATACTCTAGCTGAGGCCGGATCAACACAGAGCAGAGGGGAAGAATTAGTTCCTCCCTAAGCAGAGTGTTTTGCTGTGCTTACTGAATTTTACTATATTTACTTCAGCCCATGTCTCCAGATCATTTTGAATTTTAATCCTACCCTCCAAAGCATTTACAATCAATCCCCTTCCCAGCTCAATATTGTCTGCAAACGTTATAAGGGTACTTTCTATGCCATGAACTAAATCACTGATGAAAATACTGAACAGAACCAGACCCAGAACTGATTCCCGCAGGACCCCACTTCGGATGCTCCCTCAGCTTGCCGGTAAACCATTGATATCTACTCTCTGTGAATGGTTTTCCAACCAGTTATAACAGCTATATCTACGTTGTATTTTGAGGGTATGTGAGATAGTATTCAGAGCCTTCCTGAAGTCAAGATATACCACATAGACCTCTTCCTCCCATCCAGGTGGCTTGTTATCCCATCAAAGAAAGTTAACAGGTTGGTCAGACATGATTTGTTCTTGACAAACCCATGCCGACTGTTCCTTATCACTTTATTATCTTATAGGTGTCTATTGATTGCTTAATTATTTGTTCCATTATCTTTCTGGATACTGAAATTAAACTGACTGGTCTGTAATTCCCTGGGTTGTCCTTATTTCCCTTTTTATAGATGGCCACTGTATTTGCTCTTTCCAAGCCTCTGAAATCTCTCCCGTCTTCCATGAGTTTTCAAAGGTGATCATTAATGCCTCATATACCTCCTCAGTCAGCTCCTTGAGTATTCAAGGCTGTATTTTGTCAGGCCCTGGTGACTTGAAGACATCTAACTTATCTAAGTAATTTTTAACTTGTTCTTTCCCTATTTTAGCCTCTGATCCCACCACTTTTCACTGGCATTCATTGTTAGACATCAAACCGCTGTTAGCCTTTTGATGAAAACTGAAATAAAGAAGTCATTTAGCATTTCTCCCATTGCTAGCTATTGCTTTTCACCTGAAAGGGAATTTTAAGATGGTGTTTGTCTTGCTCACCCTAAATCTAAATTAGATATGCAGGACTGCCTGTCTCCCTTGGTCTGAGGTCCCTTAATTATCTGTGATGTTTTCCTTTCACATGTATGAATACCTCCCCATTGGTATGATAATCAGTGAAGGTCATTGGATGCTATAAATTGCAATAAGAAAAGGGAGTATTTAGGAACTAACTGTGAGAAATGTTATCTGTGAAGATGAACATCCTATATGTCTGTCACCAATTAATGCATGTATGTTATTTCTGTTAGAACAAAGTTGGTTTGATCCAGCTTGTTCTTTTCTTTCATCTCTGTATGTGAATGACTGAGTCTAAAGACTAGAAGAAGTGTAAGAAAGCAATGGTCGGGGCGCTCTGCCTTGGAGTTTTACGCTGAGTGTCAGAATGCCATTCAGCTGAATAAAGTTTGATCACATGCCCTCGGTCTCTGTCTATTTGGTCTCAGCTGGAGAAGGAATCTATGGGGGTGAAAAATCCCTTCGGTTTTTCCTAGAAGGTATTACCACAAAATACCCAACACACCCCTCATTGCATAACAGACCTACCCTGTCCTTTTTCTTCCTCTTGCTCCTAATGTATTTGTAAAATTTGTACTCCTGTATGTCTCAGCCTATGTTAACCTGCTTTTATGCCTTGACCTTCTAATATTATCCCTCCACACTTGTATTATTTATGTTCAGCCTTTGTAATCTGACCTAGATTCCATGTTTTGTAGCTCTGGTTTTTAAAGTTGCAGATAATTGAAGATTGTCTGGTTAAGCCAGGGGGGGGGTCTCTTGCCCTACTTTCTATGCAGCGACAGGAAGAAGCCTAAAAAGCCAGCAGCTCACATCTCCCTGGGGGGCTAACCCCAGCCCAGGGGTCCCCACCTCAGGACAGGAGACAGGCAGAGTGCAGCCTGGGAAAACACTGGGGGGCCCCTGCTGCCTGTGCTGTAGAAT
The DNA here is from genome assembly GCA_007922175.1 of Pelusios castaneus. Taxonomy (NCBI): domain Eukaryota; kingdom Metazoa; phylum Chordata; order Testudines; family Pelomedusidae; genus Pelusios; species Pelusios castaneus. Next base: position 2,396,729 of record ML685800.1, read on the forward strand.
TGGGGGGCCCTTTCACCCCGCGGGGAGAATGGGGGCCATACCCCGGATGCCTGAAGCCAGGGGGCCGGCCCGCTCTGCTCCCAACGGCCCGCTCTGCTCCGGGCTTTGGGATCCCCCCCTCGCTTCGCTTTGCGTTCACACCCGCCGAGAAACGAAACGGAGCCTGGCTGGAGCGGGGAGCCAGGCACCGAAACCGACCCGCCGCCCTCCTCCAGCCCGCGGGCGCTCCGGAGAGCCAGCAGCTGCTGAGCGGTCTGTTAATAAGGGCTGAGCTAATGAGGCCGAGCCAGCCACATGGGGAATATGCTAATGAGGGGTGGGCCAACCGGGAGGTGGAACATGTCAATTGCCGGCGGTGCCATGTATGCAAATGAGGCGGCGGCTAGGGTGGGGTGTCTTGCTGATCTGGGGGCGATTTAAGGCCAAAGATGCCTTGCTTTCCTTTGCAGCATGACCTGGGGCCCACTGGCTGCGCTCGGGCTCTCTGAACCCAATGGGAGGCTCCAGGGATCTCACCTGGGGCAGCAGGACAGATGGACACCCCCCAGATTTTACCTGGGGCAGCAGGACAGAGGGACACCCCCCCCAGATCTCACCTGGGGCAGCAGGACAGAGGGACACCCCCCTGGGATCTC